>CAJHUC010001377.1:0-48037 GCA_905146915.1 Ostreobium quekettii | reverse complement strand
GGGAGTTAGCAACTGATCGGGCTATCAAACCAATGGCGGGTTTCATGCGCAGGAAAAGAAGGCCGAGGCGGTGTCCCTTGGCGCGGCCTCCCATCTGACGCGGGGCATGCGGGGCAGCGATCTGGAGGTCCGCCGCCTCAGCTGCGTGGCGGCGGAGCACATCTGCCGCATCGGCCAAGGGAGACTCGCCGTTGTGAGGCACAACGGGGTCATGGAGCTCAAAAACAATCTGGAGATGGTTCCTGTTGAGGCGGCGTCCGCTTTGAGGGTGGGAAATGACTGCGATTGATTGAAACTTGAATGCCAATGGGGTCATTGGCTGTCGATGATCAGCGGTCAATCATGATGCGTCGTTGTGAGCAAAGAGACATTGTGGCGCCTCATTTTAATGACCCTCGACAATCAATGGAAAAGAAAATCTGGGGCACGCTCGTCCGCCAGCAACTGCCTGGGCGTGTCGATTCTTTGCGACAAGAATTTGCCACTACCGTAGCAAACATTCGACAAGATGAGACTACGGCGCTTACGGTGTTTGCATGACAGAAAGCCAATTTCTTCCATATTCCAGTGCTTATACCGGTATTGTTCCATCCTATTGCTTCAATGCTTGATGCTGCTGCTGCGTCTGCTTCAATTGGACGTCGCTGTTGCAACAGCAACTGGCGTCAAGCCAAGACGGCAAGCTGGCCGTCCTGGAGCGCGCGGCCGACGTGGTCCCTGCCCTGGTGGGGCTGGCGGGCAGCCCGGAGGCCTCGCTGGACGCGTGCCGCCACGCGGCTGCCACGCTCTCTCTGCTGGCCTCAGTTGAGCAGGGGGTGGACGCCGCCTTGAGGGCGGGGCTGCCCAAGTGTGCGGCCCAGCTGACGGCCAGGGCGCTCCGCACGGCCGGGGAGGAGGGAGGCCCGGCGGAAAGGGCGAACCTTGAGGCCGTGATGGATGCCTGCGCCGAGTGCTTTCAGCAGATGAGCAGGAATTCGTACGGCAAGGTGGCGGTGGCGGAGTGCGGGGGGGTTGAAGGTGAGCGGTGGATTCCGCTGCGAAAGCGCGACGGCGTTTGGGTGAGGGAAAATTCCCTCACCATTAACGCGCTCCTAATGGCGCCCCGTGCGCGGCTGCGGGCTTGTTGACTAGCGGGGATCCCAAGAGAACCGGCGAGTTCAGCTGCAGGCAAAGGGCACCTGCTGCATGAGTGGACTGACCGGTTGTGGGCGCTGATCGTAAACGACTGGCTGCAATGCAGATCTCTTTAGTTTCCTTGGGGAAGGAAAACATACTGCAGACCCCCAACTTAATGCAGAATGAAGGGCCTCCGGTAGTGTCGATCCCGTTATGCGAAATGGCAGCGATGAAATGACCGACGCTGCGGTGGCGCGTGACGACGCCGAGCAATACTGATGGATTGACGTACCGCGCTGATCGCGTTTGCGCAAAATTCAGCTACTTTTCATTTCGCTGCAGGGATTCATGTGGCCTTGTGCAGGGCCATGCGCACCAGAGCATAGCTATGTATTGAGTCCGGGATCTTGTCGATCGCTGAGCACTTCAGGCAATTGTTCGCTCGTTTCCGTTTAGCCGAGTGAGGAGGCGTTGAAAACTTACGAGATGGCGATAACACTAATGGTTAAAATCTTGTTAAACTACTTGATTCTGTGTGGACTGTTGTATCCTAAATTGATTGTCGACTGCTGAATTCAGTGGAAACACCCAGTTTTGAGGCATCTGGCGTAACCCAATACGCGCAAGGCGAGTAGACACATAGATGTTCATTTGTTCCGCATGTGTTGATGAACACAGCCACGTCCATGGATTCCCTGTACGCGGATTTGGCTCCTGACATGGGGGCAGTGCCACCACGCTGCCTAAAACCAACTGCTACACTGTAAAACGCTCCGCATTTTGTATCCGAATGAGCTCAAAGCTGCATTACAAAGGTGGTACTGCACGGAACGTGAAATGCAGCTGGGCCTGGCCAGCAGAGGTGCATATTCCACACTGCGAAAATTTTCGAGTCTCCGAAGAATTTCCAAAATTTCAAAAAGATGCCCAGGACGGCCATTCTCGCGCCACTGCCATTTGGAGTCCGACTGACACTGGTACAAGAATGGCCACTGTTCCTGCCGGGGCCCATGTTGGTGAGGCTGATCCACAACGGCTCTCGATGCACTGTCGCGGTGCCTACACCAATCGCCCAACCGGAATCCGCATTTGATGCAACCTCTCATTTGCTCACGCGTCCCTGCAGCCCTGCGGGACCTGCTGTCCAGCAACATCCCCTCGGTGGTAAAGAAGTCCTCGCAGGCGCTCATGGCGTTAAGCATCGACGTTGAGGCCAAGGTGCCCATAATGGAAAAGTGTGGGCCCAAACTTCTGGAGCTCCTCAAGAACTCAGACATGGACGTGGCCGAAAACGCCCGAGCAGCAATCCTCAACGCGGCCGAGGACCCCGCCGGGAGTGAAATCGTGATTGCCGCCCTGTCCGAGACGGAAAGGGAATTCTTCTTGGGCCCCCTCAATGCCTTCGCCAAGTGATGCCCGCGCGCGGTCAAGTGGCCCTCCATCCGGTCCGTCATTTCTGGTGAATCAGGTTCTGGACGTACATACCTCTGGGATGCTGGGAAGGGGTTCATGTGCCTGAACGCGTATGGGATGAAGCAATGGGAACGGGTTATTCGTTGCGCATAGGAACGAATCCTGCGCAGATGCAGTACAGGCACAGCGCCGGGCCCCATCCACGTCAGCAAGAAACCTGTGGCTGGCGGCAATTGCGCTGGTGGATATCACGATGCTGTGAGTGCTATCTTGCAGGTCTTAATATTTAAGGATCCAAGGTGAAGCACACTCCCGGGTGCTGCGAGATAAACTGGACAGCGCACTCTAAGCAGTGTGCCAAGTTTCAAGTGCAAAGCCCAGAGGACAACTCCACAAAGCAGCGCTCAATCACCTGCAGGTCCATAGAAAAAATGGCTGCCTCACAATGGCATTGCTTGCAGAAACTGGGTTTGATTCTTGAGCATTTCTGCACACGAGCTAACCACCAATATGTGCCGGTACATGCAAACCGATCCTGTTGTTTGCACGCAGTACATTTGTGTTGTACTCCCTGTTTAGGTCGAGTTTGTTATTGGCACAGGGCTGACTGCATACCAAGCGATGATGTGCTCCAGCCAGGCATGAACATAACCTTGACTGCTGCTCTGTGGCAGAGCCAATTTTTTAGTTTAAACTTCGCTGCTCATTACGTTGTCAAACATGGTTGCCTGCACTTGCATGGCTACCTGGTCTCTCCTGGGCCTGCACTGGTGTTTCTGCTTGCGCAAATCTACCAAGCAGACCCCGTTCGAGCAGTATCACATGCTCTGGGTGCCACATGTGCTGATCGTCCCCCTTGCTTTCTGACAGCAGCTGTATGGCATGGATTATGGTCATCACGCTCGGATCTAGGTTCAGAATCTTTCCGATTTCGAGAGGATGGATAGAGGTGTATGCCCTGTCGTCGCATTGTGGATGCAAGGGTGGTTGCCTTCCCAATAGCAGTAAATGCAATCAAAAGCGGCTTGCATTTAGGCGATCGATCAGCACATCTCAACTATGCATTACCACATCAGTTTTTGCCGCAAGCACCAAGGCACCAAGGACATGGTGCTGCTTACAATTGCATTCGTTGAATACATCTGTGGATCCATGACAAGCCAATCTTCATAGTACGCACAGAGAGCGAGCGTATTGGGCGCCTCTTTTTGGTTGCTGGCCAGAACCTGTTGCATTGCATCTTTCTTGAAGGTGCGAAGAAACACACTCAATGATTCCTTGATGTGAATCTGGCCAACACAACAGCTAGATCCATGCTTCCACACACCAGCATCCGAGTCTGGAGCCAGCCAGGCACACAGAGATGTGCAGCGTGCAAGCATGACAGGGGCGGCCATCTCGTCGAGCGGCCTGTCTCACAAATGCGGGTCCCCTGCCCCCCGGCGCCACAGGACAGGCCCCGTGTTCAGCACCCCAAAGCTCAATCCCCAGCCCCAGCAGCCCGGATCCCGAAGCAGTCCAGCAGGTGGATGCGCGCACACGGGCTGCGGTCAAGCCTGAGCCATTCACAGAATGTTGCATTTGACAATTGAGTCGCCAAACGTCCAAATCTTCAATTGATCCGCAGCACCCCCAGGCCCTCCCGTCCAGCGCCGCCCAGCGTCAGCGACTGCAACGGGCGCGCGATTGGCATCTCCTTCCGCCCACGGACGTGCAGAGGCTCCGCCAGATTCCCGCCCAACCCGCCTGTGCTCCCATCCAATCCACGTGCACGAGCCGCCTTGCAGCTGGAATCACAGCCATCCATCCGCGTTCATGGATTGAGCCCTCCGGTCTGTGGCACCTGTCACCAATCGATCCCCTCCAGCTCCCCGCGCCGCCTCCCCTCACTCGGAGGGCATGGTCTTGATGATGTCCGAGTCGCCGGGGTCCACGATCGCCAGCATGCTCACCCTGAAGTACTTCCCGCAGGCGGTGCCCAGCTCCACGTTGTTGCCGTTGTACTTGTGCACGCCACACTTGGCCAGCATCGCCGAGTACTCCACCTCCGACCGCACCACCCTCTGGCAGTTGTTGGATATGATCACCAGCTTGGCCTTGCCCGACCGCAGGCACTTGCGCGTGGACTTGTACCCCAGCGTGAACTTGCCGCTCTTCATCACCAGGGCCAGCCGGCTGTTTATGGACTCCTGCGACTTCTTCGTTTTCTTCGACACCATCCTGGATGGCCGGGGCTCCCCGTGGGGTAAAGCTCGCCTGGCAGGCGGGAGCTCGGACGCAGGCGGGTCCGGCAGCGCAGCCGCCGCTGTGGGTCGCGTTCTGTGCGCGCCGCAGTGCTCCCCGTACTTGAGGAGTGTCAGCGCCGCGCCCATTAAATGAACGGAAAATGGACAAATGAGCATCTTGATGGCGTCTTGCAATGATGCTGATATGGCAGTGACTGGTCCATCATTGACAGGTGGTTGTACGACTATAAGGGCGCATGCCTGTCCGCGACCTATCTGTAACTCCGTTCCCTCAGCTGTGTCTCCGAGGGCATAAAATTACTGGCTGCACCAAATCGGTGACTTCTTGCACCAAGTCACGTGCACATCATGTCCAACTCCGTCCAAACTAACCTAACCTAAAACCTAAAACCTAAAACCTAAAACCTAAACCTAAACCTGTCCTAACCCTAACCTTAACCCTAAAACTCACCCTGAAACTAAACCTAACCCTAAAATTGAGGTTAGGACAACGTGTGCACGTGACTTGGTGCGAGCAGCCACCGATTTGGTGCAGGCAGTAATATTATTTCGTCTCCGAGCCCGTGCCCGCCTCCGACATAGTCACAGCCCAAACCTAGCGTATCAATGCGTTTACACAGGCTGTCCCCTCGGTAATTCAGTCCTTCTCTTCTCAGCTCCCTCGCTCCCAGTGTCTCGCCTCGGCGGATTGCGTTAGCGCCATGTGCGCCATTTGGCGAGCGGCAATCGCAACGGCTGGGTGACGGCTGCGCCTGCAACGCCTGGGCTCTGGCAGTTTTTGGCTTGTGATGCGCTGGCATCTGATATTAGTGGACTCCTTGCTCCGTTGCAAATGTTTGCACTGCAGGCACGACCGGCACCGAACTTGGTTGCGTTCTTGATGGTCTGCCCTGTGGAACCACAGATTGTCGAGCATAGATACGGTAATCGTTACAGTTTGTACAGGACAGCTTTCCTCGCAACAATCTCTTGGCGTGTGCGTCATTCGCTCTTTCAGGCACCTGTCCATTCTGTGGACCACCCTCATGGATACGGACCAAGTTTTCGCGCTAGTGCGTGCTATTTGGCTATTCGCATCCGCTGTTTGATCAAAGCAGGTCGCCGCCGGACGGCTGGGGTGCTGTGGTAGACTCATGTATTGCTGCCTCGGGACACCGGCTCTTGGCGTGGTTGCTCAAACACGCCAAGCAGGAGTGCACGCTCAGATTACGAGCAATCCGTGGGGTCACAGTGGTATAACTCCACGAGATCTGGTAGGATCAAGGAACAAAAGTTTGGGGTCTTCTCTGCTCAATTCTTTTGCTGGCCCACTCCGCCAATTTGTGGCAGTACGCTGGCCACGTACAATAAGTGCTACACAATCTCTCCTGAGCGGCTCTTGAAGGTGACTCAGCGATCTCTTGCCTGCAAGATACTCTGACTGGGAAACGTGTTGTGCCTCCTAGGGAAACTGTGCAATTACACACAGCCTAGTGGTATGCGTGTGGAACTTGTGTGCAGTGCACTGTATTCGCATTTGTGGACCCTGCCCTTTTGTAAAACTCAAGTTGAACAGGCAGTTCCATCCATCTAAATGCTGTATCCCTGTCCAGCTTGAGTGGACGTTCTGCTTGGGGCCAATCGTCCATGGGCAATCGTGCTCATCCAACCGACTTGTACTGTCTGCCAACGAGCAGCAGCCATCTGATGTCTCAGCATCTTGCATTCACCAGGCGTACATTTGAATGCCACTCATGCGACTGGCACAGAGGGATCGCGGTTCTCAAATCATGTTACTCTGCTTGTGGGATGCGATGCGGCCCCCAAACATTCAATGCAACAGATTTGGAATCCCAAAGTGGAACACTCAGCCAGCAGGCTGCACGGGTCTCAATTTCTGTGCCTTCATGGCTTCCACCAATATCCGCTCCTCCTCGTACTGGACAATACCAAGCACTGACTTCACACCTCGCTGTGCGCTGCAGAACCACAAAGTCACAGATGCAGCTCAGCTTCCCAGCATGTGTGCTTATCCAACGACAGCTGGGATGGCATTGTGCCACACAATACCGTCTATTCATACTTGTTATCTGAATGCAACAACCAGAGTCAGCTTTGGGGTGAGGAAGCGCATTCGTCCCATGGCAGTTCTGTTCCCAAAATGTTCTTACAAATCTCTGTCAGCCCACCTGCAATGGCTGTAAGACACAAGCCAAATACAAATGCTTGGTACTGGAAGCAGCCTCTATAGTGTCGCTAATTACAATGTGTCGGTTGAATGACCCTGGAACACCTTTGGTGGAGGTGGCTGCGAACATTTTGTCCAATGCAATTCTCTTATAAAAATGGCATATCAACCATCAGGGGAAGTCTTTTGCTGTTGGCAAGATCTTTGTGGTGATGTATAGGTCTCCAAGTTGCATGTGCTGTACTGCAACAAGCACCATGATCTATTGTGGGAGCGTCATGTGCATAATCTTCATTATTGAGTGGCTGACACCCTGGCAGTCTACGTGTTACCATCACCGGGGGTAAGAACTACTCGTCACAACATAGCACAACGCAAGTATTAAGCAATGGTGCCCCACAGCACAGGTAGCAGACACTGGCAGATTCCTGCAATCAAAGACTTCGCATCTTCTTTTGGCCCGGGACAGAGCCTCAAGCAATCTTGTCAATGAGGTTCATGACCAGTTCTCTTCTGCAGGCAGTTCACGAACTGCAGCGTTATATTGTGTTCACCTCAGTGCTTCAAGCTGCAAGCCCATCTCCGCCTCAACTTTGGCAAAGGCCTCATCTTGACTCATGCCATCCTTCATCAGCTCCATCTGCCGCCACGCAAACTTTCTTGCAATCGGGGGTTCGAAGCTGTTGAGATCGATCGGCACCGTTCGAGCCTGGAAGTGGCCAAGAGTAGTGAGCTGCTACTCGTGTTGTGCCAAAGGACCATGTTGATGAAGGGGACAGTTCCAAGAAAGTTGACATGGAAAAAGTCTCTTTGTCAGATAGTAAAACTGGGATGTCTACAAAGTAAGGCTAGCCTCCTGTCAACTCCATGCTGACATGACTGTGCAAGCACATAGATGTTGCATGGGGCACCATGTCCAAGCACAACGTGAGACACACCAGCATTTTGTCTGATGGGAGGCACCCTCCCTGAAGATTGTACATAAAACTTCCCAGCTGAAATGGGCCTGGTGGGCAAAGAAACCTTTGTTTTGGTCCTGAGGAGCACTATGAGAGCCTGTTGGCCGCCCTTGAGGAGGAGGTGATGCTGTTTCAGCTCAAAACAGAGACACGATGAACCTGAATCCAAGTTTGGTCCTTGTTTTCTCCTGCTCAGATTCTGCTAACTTAAGAGACTGTTCACAAGGCACTGTCCATTTTAGGACACAGTTCTTTTCTGTTCAGATGGTCTGTGAGACACAACGACAATCCCTGGTGTGAAGGTGGAAAGTGCCAGTCATCCCCTTGCACATTGAAAGTCTCCAAGAGCATCACCAACCTGTCACTTTCGTATTATGAATCAAAGCAGATGCCCTCTCTCACCATCGGGTACTTCCTGTAGTATGCGCGGATAAGTCTGTCCTCTGGCAAGTCGATCCGTGGCGGGCGTGCTCTGTGTTTGGGTGGCACGGCAGGAGGAACTCTGTTGCACAGCATCAGAACATAATTGAGACCACCACTGCCATATGGCTGGCCAACAAATCCATCCCGCCTCCTCTTCCTCCTCTCTGCTACTTGCGAAGAAACTGGCACATATGTGGCATGTACATGTATATGCATTGCAGAGCAATTTTGGACACAAATCTGTGCAGCTGCCTCCAAAATTGTTCCAATGCGTGTTATTTTCGGTCAAAGGCGTGCTCGCTCAAACAGTCCCTCACTCTTCCTGCCTATTGATCTTCCAGAAATGTCAATGAGCCCAACATGATGGGAATTTATGCTCTTTCACAGCTTGTGCATCCGTCACAGACGGCAGAACACAGCCCTGGCGCAGTCAAGAAGCCGGGCGGGGAGAGCGAGCGGGGCCTGGGAGCTCACTTACTGTCGCATGATGTTGTACATCAGGGGTGTGGTGAACAGGCCCGAATCCACCAGCCTCCGCAACCGGCGCATCCAGTCGATGGCCTTCTTCCCCATCGCACAAGATCGACGTCCTCAAGCGCGGCACCAATAGCGGGACATGCCCATTCAGCGACTCACAGCCCCTTCCAGCGCGCCAGGCCTGGGGCCGCTTATCCAGCGGGGCACGCCAGAACCGGCACACGAACGCTGGACTGTGATGGACGTGTCGGCCTGCTGCTGTCGCTTCTGCCCATGTGCGCTGGAATTCTTGTCTTTTAATGCAGGCAGGGCGCGGAGAAAGGCATGAAGTTAGTCGCTCTGTCTGCCACGTGAAGATCTCTTCCTGTCTCGAAGCCCTAAACCCTAAAACCACTGACCAACTGACCCGCGTTAGCCTTGTCAGCGGAAGAAGGGATCTTCACGGAAAAGACAAAGGGACTAATATATTTTCACCGCGAAATAGAGGGTTAATATAATATTATTATATAATATTATAAAATAGATTAATATAATATTATTATATAATATTATATAATAGAGGGGAAATAGTTGGGGAGATCTGGCCAGGCATGAGGCCACGTCTGACGACAGCAACAGGTGTTTTCCTTCCTGCCATCAATGTTCTTCGTTCTGACATCCAGTCATTGGCAATGGTTGTGTCGCTGGTTGCAGCGTCCGCTGCATTTGGGAATTTTGCGCTGACCGCCAGAGGCCATTTGCTCGTCGTCGCTAGCCTCTGGGCGCGCTGCCCTCCGGGCCAACCTTGAACGACATAGCCTTTGTGCGGTTGCTATGTCCGTCATGGGGCAAGCCCCCAGAACGCTTACGCAATGCCGGCTTATTTGCACACAGCAACGGCCGTTCAAGCCTCACCCTTGTTCTTTAAATTCTGGAGCGATGGCGAGTTTTTAGCATCCAAGATTTCCACCTCACGCTGACCTTTGCCCGCCAACCGTGCCCAAATCAAGAGTGGCGACTGCCCTGAGAAGGCGTCGCTGAACAAGAGTATCCAAACTCTCGAGACCGGTTTTAGATTTGCACTGAGTTCTCCCGCGGATGCCTCGATTCGCAGGAACTCTTCGGGACCCAAAAGTATCTGAGTATGGGCTGTCAAGAATCTGAGGTAGCCTGCTTGCAAAAGCAAACAAACAGAAAATAGAGCACATCCAGATTATTTCAAATATGGAAAGCGAAATACTACGAGTATTGAGGTTGCACCATACGGATTTTTCATCCCTGCTGAAATTGCATTGGCATTATACGTCAGTGCCAATTCGGTGACATATCCCAGGCTCTGCAAATTCCATGCATAGAATATGGCTTGGCGTTCAATGCACGGCGGGTTTGCATTCAATGCATAGAATATTGGGGCTGCGCCAGGGCACGTGCCCAGGAGGCCTCGCGAACCGTGTAGGACAAAGCGCATGGGTTCTTGAAGCCTGCTCAAAACTACAATGCTGGTCCTGCACGGCTGGTCGGCAGTGACAACTGCGTGGGTCAATTAGGAGGCGATGGCGATGGCGCCAAGGTCCACTGGTTGATGCCAATCGTGGCGATTTTACATGTGGACTTGATTGAGGAAAACATTGGCGACCGTGCAGAAATTGCCGCTGAGACTTCAAGTCACGATCTAATCTGTGCGAATTGGCGAAGGATAACGCAGCCTGGGCCGTGCGCGCATTTGAAGTACTTCGAAGCTGGCTTGCCGATAGCAGAATTTGAGCATGCCTCTCCTGTGTGCAGCACACAGGTCTAATGCTGTCGGCTGGCAGGGCGCATTCAAGGCCTTGAGTGACTGATCCGTTTGACGCGGGGTGACGAAGGGAGGCATCGAAGGTCAAACGCGTTGAGCTCTAAGGACGCGCCTAGGGCGGGACCACGGCACGAGAGGATCTGGAAAAAGGGACTAGGTTTGAGCTTAGCCCAGTTTCTGTCGATTCGACACGCACATTATTCGTTAAACGCCCAACTCAGCGACGCCCTGTGCGTGCGTTATGTGTCGTTTCGGTGACCATGAGCTGAGGCACATTCGATGGGACATGCGTGGCGAAAGAGAGTTGTGACGAGAAATGCCCGAACCTCGAGAGGCGGGCAACGCCCCATGTGGAAAGCGAGTGGAAGGCGCTGCGTTGGCGTTGTCTGCTCTTCGGTGTTGGGGAGTCAGTTGAACGAAATAATGATGGGATTCTGTTGTTGCGAGCAAGCGCTTTTGTGTGGGGCCGGCTTGCATGGTGGGTCGACACTTCGCGAGGGGCCGTATTCTCAGCGTCCTGACGGACACGACGGGCGGTCTCTCGCCTTGCACGCTCACAATTGTGAGCGTGCTGTACGTCTTGGAGGAGCGCTGGGAACAGGAACTTCTCATCGCTTGGCACCACTTGCACGCCGGATTTAGTTGCAACTTGCGCAAAGCACATTTTGGGCCGCATGAAGAAGAATTGGTAATACAATAGCGTACAGCGTGTAGAAAATTTAGACTGCATGTAACAAATCACGTGTGAATATCTATTATTTCCAATGTTTGTTGAAAAATTGTAACAAAACACAACTTTCTCTCAATGATCATCAGTCTGGCTAGCGTCCGAGGGGCTAGCACCCGCAACAAGAGCACAACTCCAATTTTTTCTTCAAAAATTTTCAAAGTGCCGCAGTCCTCGTACCCCATGCACGCGCCTGCCGTCGAGTTCTGCATACTTGCATCAGTCAAACACAAGTGCCCGTCAGCAACACCAACCGTTGCGAGCGCACAGGCGATCACCCCGCCAGAGCGGCAGTAATTACGCACCCGCCGCCAAAAACCATCGTGCCGCAAATCCACCGGGCACCCTGCCGCTGCCCGCGTGATGGCCCTCCTTACCGTTGGGCGCACCAAACGACCCCGTCGCGTTCGCAATACACCACTCACGGTGCGGGCGTCAGGAAGTACGCCGAACTCCAGGGGCACTTCCCTCGATGTTCCCCGCTGAACCCCCCCATCGGGTCGCCGGGCCCCTTTTTGCCCATCGCGATCCCGCCGCCAGGTTGGATCCGTCACACGAATGGCCGCGCCCCACGTCACCCCCCCCGTTGGAACGAACCTGGAAACCCCACCTCGCTGCGGCCGCTTTTTTCCTTCCCTCGTTCGTACGTCGCAGCCGCGAGCGCAGCGTCGGGGAAGGCACGCCCTGCCAGGCCACAGCCCCCGCCGCGCCACAGGGCTGTCGGCCCCGACAGCAAGCTCCATCGGCGGCGCATCCCGACTCCCTACTCGGGGGGGGGGGGGCGCCTGGGGCGGCCTCCAAGATGCCCGACCAGAAGTCGTCAGGCTGGGCGCACGGACGGACGGCGGGGGGCCCGGCGCGGAATGCCCGAGGCGGGAATCCTCGGCGGGGCGGCTCCGGCCCCTGCCGCGCGGATTGGAGGCAGGATTTCGGACCCGCCGGCGGGGGGGGGACCGATTGGGGCGGCGCGGGTGCTGCGGCGAAGCCGGGGCGCGGGGACGCCCGCGGGAGGGGGTGCGGCGCCGGGTGGGGAATCGGACGCCCGAGGGGGGGTGCGCGTTATCCTGGGGGCCCCGGACTCCAGCCCGGGACCAGTGGCGCGGATTGGATGTCGGAGGGCTATTTCGGGGGCTGCTACCGCGGCTGCGGGCCTGCGCCCCGGCCCATGGTGCGCAGCCCGCAGGTGTCGGGCGCCGGCGGCTGGCGCAGCTACGGGGGAATGCATGGCCAGCGCGGGTTCGCCCCGCCCCATTCCCCCACGCCGCAGCCGCAGGGCAGGGGCGGATCGGCGGCGGATGGCGCCGTGGAGGACGAGGGGGACCCGGCGGGATGGGAGATGGCGTGGGAGCCCACGGGGGCGATCATCGAGCGCCGGAATTCTGGGTCAAACGGCGGGGGGGTGGGGCGGGGAGAAGGCGTGCTGGAGGACGGGTCAGTTACGGATGCCGCCGGGTTGACCGTACGGTCGTCGGAGGGCGAAGCCGCGGAGAGAGGTCGTGAAGGGACTGGAGAAGGGGGGCGGATTGGCTGCGAGACTGGGGGGAGACTGGAGGGCCGCAAGCAGGCCAGGCAGGGGACGATGGGCGGGAAGGAGGAGGAGGGGTGTGCGGGGCCGTCGGATCGGCGGTGCGCGGCCGGCGGAGCTGGACCGGCCGGCGCCGGCGGTGGCGCTGGCGGGGAGACGACGAGTGGGGGCAAAGGATCTGCCAAGAGAGAGCCGAAGGGCGGTCAGGTGGGGCGCGAGTCGCGCGTAGGCGTTGCATTGCTTTGGCGCGTCGCCCGCTGCCCTGAGGGTTGCGGTGTGCGGCCCTGGCGGCAAGAAGCGCGAGAATCGCGGCGCTACCTGAACTGGCCCTCCTACCCACCCACCCCACCCGGCGTGGTGCGCACAAGCGTTGAATTGCAGCACGTCGCTGTCTTGGAACGTTGGAGCTTGCATTCTGTCTGGCGGTCTCACAGCTTGTGGGGCAGCTGTGACGGGGCTGTCGTGAATAGTCGCTTAGCCTGTCGTGAATAGTGGCTTCGTGATTGATTGAATTCATGAAGCGGGCGATATCCTCTGCCTAGGGTCCCTGGTGATTGGGCTGACAAGATTCCAGATTTGCACTTCCCTTGGCTGTGTGTGAATTTGTATCGTCTGCACCCGCGCTAGCTGGCGATCGTTGCAAGGATATGTGGTAGGCGGGCTGTGTTGACACTAAGAGGTTGCCTGTGCGCAGGATTTGAAGGCGAGCACGCTTGTCAGCACTGCGAAGTTGCACCTAGATCGGGACAGGCGGCCTGGCGAGGGTCTGCAAGGATCTACCCTGGGTAGTGACCGTGCCAAGGTGGGCCACCCTGAGGCTCAGGAATCTGAGGTTAAGCTACGGCAGAAGTGCGCCACAGGGACAACTGTGACCAGCAGCCTCGCACAGCATCCGTCTGATGGCAATGGAAACCAAATGGAGAGCGTAGTGGAGGTCAAGAGTATTCACATCACGAGGATTCGTTTGGTAAGCGATGACACCGAGTGTGACTGCAGCAATACACAGCCAAAGGAGGGATGTGGCTCAACCAAAGCCAGCTGCAAGGGGGATGGGCCCTCAACTTCTGCCCAGCCACCCCCTCTGCCGGACACTGAAAGAAGATCCAAAGCCGGGAGGTGTGGCATCAAGCACCATCCTGGGGTTCAGCTGAGCGTGCATGAAAAAGGGGATCATCACATCACGATTGCACGGCCCAGTCTTACGGAAAAGTTGGTGAAAGTGTTTCAGCAGCAGTCATCGTCTGTTGTGGTGGATGGAAGTAAAGGGCCAACAAAGGATGCGCATATGCAAGGCGCACACATGGAACACAGGGTGCAAACAGTTCCTGGAACAAAGAAGGCCAAACCGAAGTTTTCAACCACGAACAAACCCAACGGGGTGTGCAAGGTGCCACCTTCAGGCTCCAAGCAGCGGACTTCGCAACAGAAGGTACACACATCCAAGCATTTGGCGATTTCAAGCAAGACCTCGCAGTCAGTAACAAGCAACCTGGGCATTAAGAAGCAGACAGTGTTCAAGGCCAAACCTGCAGTGCGCAATACCAAGGAGCGGCATTTCCCAAGGCATGAAAGCTCAGGCACTGTTGGGAAGAATAAATACAAGGTGCCTGGCAGTGAAGCGAGCAGTTGCCATCAAGCAGCATCTGCTGCCAAGATGCACCAGGCGTCCACACCCAAGGTGTGGCGTCCACAGCCATCTGGGAGCCATCAGTTAAGTTCGAGAACACCTAGTTCATTGGTACCGTCCATGTCAAGAGCCACCGAGAGTGACGTTACTGAACCCAAGCCCAGGACGGCTGATGCTCAAGAACAGTGCCTCAGAAGCCGATTGAAGCAAGCAAAGCAGAATGCAGTTGCAAGGAGCGCCGATGCCCTGGCAAGGAAGACAGACATTGGGAAGGTGAGGTCGAAGGAGGGCACAAGTAATGCTTCTGGTCGCAGCAGCTCCAACAGATTGAAGGTCACTCTGAAGAGGCCGGGGGCCCCAAGTGTTAAGAGCAGCGCCCCAAGGACAGTGGATGGCAGACCCCCGTCAGATCTGGCAAGACAGAAGATTACTGGCCATCCGCAGTCGCCAGGGAAACCCAGGAAAGGGAAGCGTTATCTCTTCAAGTCGATTGCTAAGCCCAACAACAAGTCATGCTATGGCACTGCCACGCTGATGGCCAAGAGACGAACATCGAAGGGGGGCCTCCCACTGTCGCTGATAGACTGCTTTCCGGAGAAGAACATAAAGGCCCACATTGCAGCTGTGAGGGCAAGTTCCTGGGACACGTTGACGCCCCCCACTGGAGGGCAGGAGGAGTGCTGCGTTTGCGGGCAACAGCAGCTCAGCTTCAAGCTGTTCCCAAGGGCAGAGGAGCCATGGGTTCAGTGCGACCGGTGCAGCGCCTGGGTGCATCAGGTGTGCGGGCTGTTCAATCCCCAAGCGAATGCACAGGACTGTTCGTACTTGTGCCCAAACTGCAGGATCGCAGACTGGAGCGCCGGGGTCGCCACGCCGCACAAGGGGCCATCGTTGTCTGCAGCAAGGCTGCCAACTACCCCCTTGAGCGATGAGATCGAGCTGCGAGTGAAGTCGCTGCTGGCCAGGGAGCACGCCATGAGGACGAGGCAGGGCAATGCACTGGGAGCAGCTGAGGTGCCCAAGGCTCAAGACATCACTGTGCGGGTCGTGTACAGCAGCCCACGCACCTGCAACACAGGACCGAACTACCAGAGGGCTTTTGGGGGATCGGGAGTGCAGGCGCAGCTAATGTACCGGCAGAGAGCGATTATGGTGTTTCAGAAGCTGGACGGGGTGGATGTTCTGCTGTTTGCAATGTTTGGTCAGGAGTATGACCAGAATGCACCTTCGCAGAGCAGGGGCTGGGTCTACCTTGCGTATGTTGACTCAGGTGCGTGTGTTCTTGAGCTGGGTGTGCACCTGTCTTTGGGTTGTGTCGATTTAATGTGCTTCTTTTCAGCTGGCACCCGCTGAACTACAGCACACTTGGTCTTCTGAAGAAACTGACGTTTTTATATTGACAGCATGGGCTCTTTGCTGTAAATTCTTAAGCTCTTCAGTGGTCTGGGCTTGGGAATTGGGGAGCGCTAAAACCTGGAGAATGTTCAGTGTTCAACAGACGCATCATGATTCAGCCAAAAGATAGCTGCCTTTTTGGCTGCCGGCTGACTGCCTGTGCTAGCTGTTTTTCTGATTTGTGAACGAATGGTGACCTGACAAGAGAGTGTGGTGTGCAGTCAAGTACTTCCGGCCAAACACAAAGGCAGCCATTGGGAACGGAGGTGAGGCGCTGCGGACACTGGTGTACCATGAAGTGTTGCTGACCTACATCAAGTACGTGAGAGCGCAGGGCTACCACTCCATGTACGTTTGGGCATGCCCGCCCGAAGGGGAGCACAACGACTACATCATCAACTGTCGTCCAAGGAGTCAGAAGCTGCCCAGCCAGTCCCAGCTAAGGGAATGGTACCTGGACCTGGCTCGCAAGGCACAGGACAATGGAACAGTGACGGAGGTGATGTCCCTCAGGAAGCTTATTTCCATTGCACAGCCGGGCAAGGCTGTTATGGAGATCCCGTACTTCGATGGGGACTATCTCGCTGATGAGATGGAGGTCATCCTCGCAAAGCTGCTGGCAGGCTCTGGCCAGAAGCACCTGGGTGTCGATCGCCTGGACCGACAGCTGGTGCAAGTGCTCAAGAACAAGAAGTATGCCAACGACTGGTCCAACTTCCTGATCTTCCGTCTGCAGCCAAGGCCTGCTCTCAACGGGAGGGGCCAGCAGACAGGGGCCCCAGCACTCCACCTACCAAGAACCGATGTGAGGGCCCAGCAGCCAGGGACTGCATCGCTCGCCAAGAACGCTGCCAAGTCCAGCCCCCACCCAAAGCTGGACTCGCACGAGATGTCCACAAAGGAGGCACAAGGCGACGGGCCCAAACGAGAGCTCATCAAGGAGGTGGACATCCCCTGCAAGATCCTGGGCACGAAGGACCTCTTCTTGGAGGTGTGCCGGGCGAACCACTACGAATTTGACATGCTCAGGAAGGCCAAGCATTCAACAATGATGATCATATTCCACATGCTGTGCCCAGGCGGCCGGCTGCTGCCACCCGTGTGCCAAGCCTGCCAGGTGGAGCAGCTGGACGAGGCAGGCTGGAAGTGCGGACAGTGCCTCGAGTTCAGGCTGTGCCAGTCATGCTACTCCAGGGGGCTTCGGCATGAGCACCCTCTGAGACACTGCGAGCTGCCGGAGCGGCCCAAACGCGTTCGGCAGGTGCGCAGCACTTGTGTGTCGTCGTTGTTGTTCAGATTGCATAGGTCTCAACGGTGCATCACATCGTGCCATCCCCCTGATGGCGATTCTCCAATGCATCCTATTCGAATCCACCTCTTGGTAGCGCACACCCGAGCTGGGCCAGGATGGACGAATATATGATGGAACATCCTCTTGTTCGCAGATAGCACACTCTCATTATATTCGACTCCGCCATTTGTTGCAGCCCACAGCAAGGAGTTTAATGTGCCCTCATTGCCGTTGTGCAGGAGTCCAAGAGAAGGGCAACCGACAGGGCAGGGCAGCTTCAGCAGAGGTCCAAGAGGCGTAAAATTGAAGCGAGATAGTTATGCACAGCGTCGTTCGGCTTTCCTGTCATTCATACTATCGAAGACTGATAATTTTATTGCATTTGATTGCCTCGTGCGTGCGACAGTGGGCATGGATAGCTGAAGGAGAATCAAGTGCTTCATTGCAGGTATTTGGATCGTTGCTGATGGCGCCGAAACCAGATTTGCTGGCGGCGCAGTTTTGGGGGACTAGAAGGAGGTTCATTGCCGAAACACCTGGAATGGGATGCCCAGGGAGCAGGGTGTGCCATACACGAACGACCATCTATTTTTACGTCTATTCTTGGGTCTATACTACCCGCCTTAGGCTAGGAGCGCACTGCAGATGGAGCAGCTGCGCTTGATCCATGCTGCAACCGCATGGCGCTGGGTCGATTCCTTGGTGGGGTTGTTTTGGGTGTTGGTGTACTGTGCAATTCTTTCGCGTTGTCGATGATACATCGGCTGCAGCACGACATTAGGCAGCTCGCTGCAGCTGCTTGTTGTGATTTGCACCTCAAACGACAGTGGTCGACAATTCAATAAAAGCAGCAGTACAAAGGGCGTGGGCTATTTACGTCTCGTCCGCCTGTCCCCCTCGAAGCACTGCTTAAACAATTGCTGCGTTCACATTCCTCAGCTGGCAATTCCAGGAACCATCAAAAGTACCCGTTGGACTCACACCGGCGGAAAAGGCGGCCATCTGCCAAAGGCGCGACGCCATGGCAATTTAATCCTGCCAAACTGATCAATCGATGAGTCCACAACTGATCGAATACGCTGTATTGGTCGTTAAATCTCGGGGGGCCTTGCCCACCCGTTTATAGACTTCCTTCTTTGCGTTAACTCGGGTAAGGAAGGCACACTCGGGGCGCCTACCATCTACTCTAAAACTGCAGAATGCATACGCAGAATATCTGCACTTTTAACACCTTCGAGTGCCGTCACACCAGTTTGCCAATTGTCTCTCCTTACATTAAAATTCAAGCCAATGACCTTGGATGAGGTGGGCGGGAGCGAAAAACGAGATAGCCACACACTCGTTTCGCCAACCTTTAGTCCCAAGTTCCCCGTTTGCACGGATCGTCTCGAAACTGCGTTCCCAGCCGTGCAAAACTGTGCTCAGTTCGGTTTCCTGGACTTTATCACCAACCGCGCCCTGAAACAAGGGTCGCTGCCCATAAGCTGGCCACAACTTTAAGAGTTGCGCCAAACACTTTCTCACTGAGCCAGTCATACCCAGTTTGCGTAGTGGCAGCGCCATTCACACCGAATCCAAGTGTGCCCACAACGGACACTCCCGTTGGCCGTCCAAAGTTCCCTCCCAACGGCCCTAATCCCGATTTAAACACATTCACTCCATTACATTCCGTCAATTCCGCACATTGACGGCAAGCGTGCGGGCAGCAGGTGCTCCCACATTGGACACTCGTTTGCTCTTTGTGTTGACAACGAAGAGTCCATCTGTCAGCTGCCCGGGGTGTCACCGCATGGCACCCAGTCCAATCGTCTGGCGCCCGTTCAAGCGTGCGCTAGCCTTCTGGGCACCTGCTGCGACACACGCCAGGCCTTTGTGTCCCAAGTGGAATCGGTGCTGTGTCGCATGGCCACGCCAGCACGCAAGCGGCATTCCACACAGTAGCCCCTTTCACGAGCGGCAGTGAGTGGGCCGGCGGCATGCCGAAATCTGCTACGCTGGTGCAGCAATGTCCGCTTGAGTGCCTGCTGAAGGACGTCGCCGGGGAGGGGGCGGCGCCTGGGATCGCAACAAGCCCAGGGCGGCGGCTGATGCCGAGCAAGTTGCCGATCAGCTTCACTCCGGCTCGAGGTCCTTGTTGATGTCCAGCATGGTTGGGTCAGGTTTCACGTAAATGTACTCCAGGGGCGACAGCCCAAGCGACTTGAGCCGCCTGTTGGCGAGGGGCACGTCCCCCCCTGCGGCGCTCAGTTCGTCAGAGTAGACCTCGTGATATGAGGGGTCATCGTCCGTCGCGCGGGCGCCCCAGCGGTCCAGTCCGTGTGTGTCCCGCCACAGGACATCCTTCACGAGTCGCGTCCACCCTTCTCCAACATACTTCTGCAGGAGGGCATGGCTGGATGTCCGCACAAGGACACAGTTGGCACAGACATTCCACGGATCCATGCGTCTATGGCAGATTCACATGTGCACAGAAGAAGAGACAGGCCCCATTCAAGGGATGAACTTGAAGCTGCGGACATTTGGAGATTGGAAGGCTTGGAGACTTCCAGCACACGTGCCAGAGGGATGGCGCTACTTTCTGCTGAGCTTCCGAGTTGTACTGCGATCACTGGTACTGCGAGTAGTAATACCAGGAGTATGGTGTGTCCTGCGAACTAGCAGGTGTCCACATACATTGCCGATTTGGGGCCACCTGGCTAGTTGCTTCCGGTGCACATGCGCCTTGCGTGCGCCTCCTCTGGCCACCACGTACACATCAAGTGGCGTCAAACACGACAGGTGCACTTCTTCGGCATAAAATTACTGGCTGCACCAAATCGGTGACTGCTTGCACCAAGTCACGTGCACATCATGTCCAACTCCGTCCAAACTAACCTAACCTAAAACCTAAAACCTAAACCTAAACCTGTCCTAACCCTAACCCTAACCCTAAAACTCATCCTGAAACTAAACCTAACCCTAAAATTGAGGTTAGGACAAAGTGTGCCCGTGACTTGGCGCAAGCAGTCACCGATTTGGTGCAGGCAGCAATATTATTTCCACTTCTTCGGCGCCTGAAGGGCAATCCAAGCATATGCACTGAAAGGGCGGATCTTGCTTCACCTGGGGTGTGTGTGCTTCCACAGCCACGCGATGTGCGACATCTGCGCCCCGAGAGCATCTTCGTCCAGACGCCACCGCTCCTTCTCCTGTGCAGCGCGGCTGACTGCACAGACGTACTGTTCGAGCCCGTCAGAGAAGCTGGACACAACGCCTTCTGCAAAATCGGACGCCCGTGTGCCGTCCTATCACAACATGTGTTGGGTCAGCAGATGGCCTGCAAATGAGAGCCACGAGCACCGAGCCCTTCGCAATAGCCACGGCCACCATGCCCCGCCAACTTCGTTGTCAAAATGAAGCCAAGATCTGCTGCAGATGTTGACTCTGTAAGGGAATAAACTGTTTTGAATTTGCACGCTCAACGCTCAATGGACGCTGGGAGGGTGGCTTCTTAGTTTAGCGTCCGTTGAGCGCTAGGCATACAGAAATCAGGATGGCCAACACCTTTTGGTTTCGCTTGTGTGTTTCGTACCTGAGAGGCTACAGTGCCCTCAATGTGGCTGCCATTGTCAAGAAGGCCTGTCGTCGACACCATTGGCAATGCCGCCAAACAATAGCAAGGGCAGCGTTCAACTCCATCCATACAATGAATGTGGATTTGTGCCACGCCATAATCTTAAACCAGAGCGACTGTGTTCATTGCCAAATCATGAGCGCATTGCGGTCGGAAAATTTGCTCCAATGTCACGCACACACAATGGCAAAAGCCCTTAGCGGCAGCATCTTTGCAAACAATCGATAGTGTGACAAGTGCCAGATGCAATAGTTCTTTGCTCATGGTACCACACGCACATGATCTCTTCACCGTGTGGATGGCAAGTGTTCACGGCCAAGTTTCTCAACGGAGGGGTTGGTTGAGAGGCTGTGACCGTGTGTCTACAGATCGTGGAATTTAACTACGCACAAATTTCACCGCGTTATGACGTGTAATGTCCCAACAGCCATGAAGGTTTTCTCGTTGGTGTGTCATGCAATCTTGGTTCACTGATTGACCGCCTCCGCCCACCTTGCTGAACATGTTTGAAGATGCAAACATGAGGCCTGTTGATATCCATCGATTGCCACTGTAAAATGCGTCTGGCAGGGGCACCATGATTCGCTGATGCAGCGCCCGGACGTCTTTTAAAGGTGCAATGTAAGACGCTTCATATTCAGGGCCAGCGAAGAGCGGCACGAAGTCCATGGTGAAGAGCCAGCGATCATCTGTATGGTCAGCATTATCCATCAGTCACAACACAAGATAACAAATTCAGTGCGACACATGCCTCAACAAGGCATTGTGTGTCAAGACACGCTGTCAGGCAATTGTTTTTGGATCAAGCAAAGTTCTTTTGATTTGTGTTCAACATTCATTGAGCAGTCCGCTTTCAAGTTGAGCCCATGGATGCACGATGTCCTGTACAACATGACATCCTGTTGTAACTAACATTCCCAATATATCTTGCACTATTCATTACATGCTTGCACGCAAGGGGTGCCTGCCCTATTCTCCAAAGTACACACCATCTTCATTCCCGCAGATGAGCAGCAACATACGAACGACAGGTGCTGATGTTTATGACATCTGTGGAGTGTGTGTTAAGGCCTTCTGCAAATTGTCGTGACTCTGTGTTGATGCGCCTTCCAATGCAATCGCAAACAGGCATGTGTAGTGTGTGAGTGTGGCAGCAAAGCATTTACCAAGGAAGATCACATCGAACACAAGCGGTGGGGCATCTGTCACGCAGTCAGGGTAGACTGCCCCACAGCACAGCTGTGCACGACTGCCAGCGTCAAGAACTGTCACCCGCCCATATCGCACCCTGCAGACGCCAAAAGCTGCAGAAATCAGATTGCCAGAACTGCAAGGCCAGTGAAAAGGGCCAAAACATTGCTTGAACATTCTTCTGTCCTTCATTGAGCAAAAATGCAAGGGTTTCATTTGTCATGGTCATTCTTCGAATGTAGGTCAAACAATTTGCCAGCCAGGTGAAATTGCCTTTCAGCACCGATGGGCAATATTGAATGTGAGATACCACAATGGAATGTCCACATGACTTGATAGCTACAGCATGCTTGCAAGTGACAATCCCTGGGCTGCTGCTTTGCACAGGGCAGCACAGTGTGCCTGCACAGTAAGTATGATGAGCAAAATTATCCTTGCCGCTGCTCGTTGTGTGTTCCCTCAGCATACCCCTCAGCCCTGTGCGAGCTCACACATCATGACAGTTGACTGGTCAACAAACTGTTCCCCAATATCTGCCCTTGCTAGCTTGCAAAGCTCATTGTCATCCACACATCAAGCTGGGTATGTCGCCCCATTGCCCTTTTATTTTGCTCAGCCCAGTTTTCAGTACACACCGGGTCCAAAACAAACATACAAACAGTCTTGAGCGCAACACATGGGTGGCGTAATGTCCATTCATTGCAGAAATGGTGAGACATGGAGGTGCTGTGGCACTGACACCTACTTCAATCAAAGTACAACATCACGAGGCTGGTATAAAATGCTAGGTATATGGCAATGGCAGCCCTTGCAAATACCATGCTCGTTTGCAAGAGTCCCTGAGCTGGCACTCACAGCAGCCACACTTGCACTGCGACCTCATTTCAAGCTATCACACCCAAAGAGCGTGGAATACACCTGTTCTGAAAAGGGGCAGAATCCACGCTCGGCAAATAAACGTGGAGCGACCTTACATTGGCAACTGGTTGTCCTCCAAACGATTCAAGAACCAACAATGCCAGAGTTTGGAAGCATTAACTGTGGGGAAGCAGTACTACCATAGCAGCATGCCAAGAAAACATGGTGCTCTCACCAATCACTCTCAAAGGCAATGTTCCTGCCAAGAGAAGTGCACTTCCTTCTCTTGCCTGCCAGCACAGGTACCAATGCCCCTGGGGTCAGTTCACCATTGTGGCCACAGGGCTGTGCCTCACTGTTGAAAGCAACATGCACTCATGTTTGTCCTGTTTTTGGCAACAGCGAATATGCTGGCCTGCAAGAAGATCTATAACAGCACCCCAGAATGCGCCAGGGCGAAACCAGTCTTTGACAGAGAGCAGGAAGCGCCCTATGTTGCCTGCAAGGTGCAAGTGCGTGGACTTTCCATGCTCTGTGGTCAGTCTGCAAACAGAGAGTTCCGCGGCAGAGCATTGGCTGTCCGCAGTATGCCCCCAGCATTGTTGTTCCAGTCCTTAAGGTATTCCAGAGACAACCAGGCTCCTGCTATAGTGCTGTCGTGGAAAAGCTGGAATTGAGGTCCCCAGATATCATGTAATCAACACTTCGACACCAGGTGCTTCAACAGCCAGCTCGACGTCATCAGAAGTCAATGCAATCTAACCAGGAGTCCCTGGCTCCCTTTTGTGGAACATGCACACCAACGTCCCATTGGCCCCTGCTACCCTGCTCCCTTACTTTCTTTGGTAGCCAACTGCATTGGCATGCGCAGTGACCGAAGCCCAGGGAATCCAGAAACACGTTGCCTGCAAGAAGGACCTGAAACAGTCAACCATCCTAACCCCAGCTGGGCTTGCTTCGCAGGAGTGCCTGTGTGAAACACTGGCTCTGGCACAACCTGCCAGCCAATACATAAACAGGGGCAATGGGACTCTATCAACAGCCCGGCGTTTGAATACAGCTACCGAGGGCGATTCAACTCCCTTCCAAAATGCTTGCAGATGAAGATATTAAAAATTTCAACCATGGAAGCTGAACATCTTGTTCTGCGCCTTGCCAGGTTCCAATCGCCCTCCCAAAACAGTTGTTGTCTGCCCAAAGATGGCCATGCCCCGCCAAAATAATCAACACTTGAGACGAATTGGGGTGCATTTCCATTAAAGGATCCAAATACCAGACGCAGCGAACGCGCCTTGCCGCTACAAAGCGATCGCGCCGTCCCATGCCCCATCAACTCGCAGTAGAACGATGCCCCACTTGCTGACATGCGCTCGCGCTCATCGCCGAACGCCAGGCCGTGGCGCCGCGGCCACGCAGGTTGCACCTGAATATTGCGAGGAGCCGCTCCGAGGTCGCAGCTCCCTGAACCCCGACGCCGTCTGGCGGCCCCATCGCAGCACACCCAACCCGCTTGGCTACTCCGCAAATCCTGGGACTCAACACACAAGTTGTGGGGCTGCACTCACAGGTTGTGGGACTGCACTCACAAGTCGTGGGACTGCACTAACAAGTCGCGGGCCTGCACTAACAAGTCGTGGGACGGCACTAATGACGAACCGTCCCCTTTGGGACCGCAGGCCCACGAACTTCCCCCGGGCTCGGCTCCGGTCGACCGGGCAGCCGTTCGGCGGTGCGCTTCGCGGCGGCGGAGGCTGTTGCGCGGCCAGGATGCGGCTGGAGGTCTGGGGGCGGCGGCCGCCGGTGAGAGCGTGGCGGACGCCGTGGTTGGAGCGGCCACCAGCGCTTGGCCCCCCACGTTTGCGCCCCTAGCCAAACGCTTTGTCGGCAGGCAAAGCTGCGCTGGCCGCCTTGCTGGAACAGATGCCGTGTGGAAAGCCGAGGTGCTGCCCGTTTGCTCAAGGGACTGCACCAGAGACGTGAGGCGTGCCGTTTGTTTCACAGGCGGGGGCGCTGCGTTCAGCGGACGGCCCCGAAAACCCCTGCGGTCAACTCCTGCACTGACGCGTGTTCAGTGCCCATTCCGACTCCGCACCGTCTTGCGGTCGCGCAGGCCGTTCGGGTCCTCCCCGAACCCTGCCCCAGCGCAGTTCGGGGCGCCAACACCGTGCGAATTTGATCGCATCGTCCGATTTTCGCGTGCAGGGCATGGCCAGGATTTCCTCCGCCTGGGCGCTCGGGGGCGGCCTTCGACGGCCGCTGAGGCCTCTGCGCAGGCGCTGGTGCGAGAGCGCGCTGCGTGGGCCCGGCCGGTCGATGCAGTGCTTCGCGATGGTCAATGTGGAGCTGGCGAGCCCATCCCTGGTGCTGGGTCTTGGCCTGATAGGGGCCGGGGTGTTGCTCTTCAGCGTAAGCTGGCTGACGCCCCAGCGTTTCTTTGGATGCGTTCAACTGTGTGGTGCGGCTGGCCTCTGTTTTGCTGTGGCCAAACTCAGTGTTATTTGGCAAGTTTCCCTCCGCCCCATTTCCATGCGTGTGCCTCGAATGGAGGCGGGCCCCTTGCTAGGAGTTGGCGTTCCTGTCTGCAGCACACTCGCCTTTAGCGGGCAAGGGAGATCCATTCCCTGACGAGGCTGTGCAGTGGAGTTTGGTATTGCAATGTTCTCCTTCCGCACAACATGGATGACCCTTTGAACTCGCTTGACCTTTCATGGACACACCTTTTCTGTGCAAAAGTACAGTGCTGCCCTTGCCTCACATTGCAGTCTGTACAGAGAGAGTTCAGCTACCAGGCCCCACCTGTTCACTGCTGTAGCATTTCCCTGTGGATACACTGGTGTGGGGCAATTTATTCTGTGTTTCTAGGACCCACAGCAAGGGTATATTGCACACCAGGACCTTAGATTCATTTTGGACGGGGCCTCCTTGGGTAGGGCTTTCTATGTGCTCATCTTGGACCAATAGTGTGAACGGGGAGTGAATTTAGTAAAGCAATTGGTCAATTCTGCTATTCTCTGAAATGCTGAAGCACTGTGTTGCTGGCCACAAAGAGTGCTGATCCATGCAGAGGGAGAGCTCTGGCTTATAATGACATTGCGCAGCCCCTTGTTAGACGAGGCCCTCTCACCTGTGGGCTTTGTTGAGTACCATTGAATCGGCTTATTCTGTGTGGCATGAATGGTGTGCATGCTGCATAAGCTAAACACAGACTTGAATCGCATTGCGACCCTGGGACTTCACCAGTTAACAACATGCACAGCGGTTGTCAACTGCTCAACATGTTTTACCATGGCTGTTTTGCAGATTCGAAAATCCAAGCCGGCATTGTCGCGGGACAGCGATGTGATTGTATCCTCCCTGATAACAGTGACAGGAGGTACCTTGGTTTTTCAGGGGTGGCGTTTAGACCCCTTGTTACTACTGTGCCAGGTGTGTGTTTAGGGTATTCCCAAGATTGTGGGCATGGTGACAGTCTGTGGCATCGGAAGCTTGTCCTTGGTGCAGCAATTGTTTAGCAAGCGATCCAAAAACTGTGCCTCCCTCTGTAGCCATACCCTAGCATCACCAAACAGATGCAAGGGTGTTGATTTGCCATGTTCTATTTAGTGTAAGCAATGCCGTTTGTACTTTGGCGGTGCAAGACCCCCTGCTCTTATCACAACCAAACACTGTGTTGCGCAAGTGCCTATTGGCAGTCTGAAGATTGCGGGGCATTCCCATGCTGTGGTGAGTGAATTTGCTTCCTCATTTGTTGACTCATGGCTGTCTGTCACTGGAGCTTTCTTGGTAATTCTGTTTTTGTGGCTGTGGGCAGCTCATGACATGTACAGTGGCGATCTCATTTGCACTTGAGGCTCTAAATCTTCGAGAGCAGATTCAGATGAAGGTGAGAACTTGGACGGTGGTGGCATTGATAGTAAATTTGGTGGAGGCCAGCAATTCGAAACGAAGATAATATGCGCATTGTTCTCAATGACAGACATGGAATGAATTTTTACCAGTCCTTGACTTCTTTCGTCAAAAAGAACGAAACTGCTGCCTCTGCTGCATTCCATGGTGACGACCAGAACAATATCTTCTAAAGTGCTCGTCCAAGAGCACTCATTCATGAGCGCAGAAGTTAGACCTATTCTGAATCGAGGGCAGATTTAGTTTACACTTGTGGGAGGTAAATATTGGTCCTCGCGGTAAAGAGGCTTAGGCCAGAGGGCGGAGTCGACTTAGTCCGCAATCCAGCGGTGCCATTTGGTCCCCATTCACTCGAGCGGCAGAGTAGTCACAACAGAAGGACCAGGACTTCAAGCACCTTCGGACTCCAAATCCCAAAGCCTTTCTGGCTGACCCAGGATTGTCCTCCGTTTGGTGAATGTGTTGTTGTATTTTGATATTTTTACCTTCGACTTCTGGCATAACACGGAGTGATATCGCCCCAACCCCACCCCACCCCTAAACCCCCTGACGATATTCACTGACATATCAGGCACACTCTCCCTGTGTTCCAGACATTGTCGCCCGTGTTGGCCTTCCTCCTCTGGACAGCAGTTTTATGCCTGATTGGAAATTTCCTCTGCTTTCCCCGTCACATGCTATCCCCGTCTTCCTCGGATGCTTCTGCATCATGTTGTCGCAGTATGTTCGAAATTCTCTGTTCACAACTAGTGCTCATGGGGTAATGGTGGCGGTGGTGGGTTGGATGGGTTGGGTGGGTTAGGTGGGTTGGGTGGGTTGGGTGCATTGACATTTTTCCTCTGTTTAGAAAAAGCAATTTTTGGTGTGACTCCCTGCTGATTGAGTTGCCGTTCGTGGACCCAAGTAAGGGAAGACACTATGTCGAAATTGTTACGCTTAGCGTCAATTTGACGCTAAGAAAGGGGGGGCGGGGGAGGGACCGGGGGGTTGCAGACCTGTGACGCTAAGAGATTATGTAATTGCAGCACAATCGACATAAGTTTGAAGATACCCAACAGCAGCTGAAAAGTGGCAATAAACGTATGACCTGTCTCAAGACTTCTCTTTGACGTGCAGCCTTCACAAAAGGCCCCATAAAATCTCGATTGGCGGGCGTTCAAAACTGCCCCCCATCGTCTCCTATGGCATTTTGCATCTCAGTTTTCAGCCCACCAGAATTGCTGCAGTTTTGGCTGTTGTTCTTTCTTCAAAACATAATAAATTGGCACCACACCATTACGTAATGATGCTGAGTCATCCTGGTTCGACGGTAGAGAAAACGTAGGCGCTAAGGGAGGTGGGGTGGGGTGGGGTGGGGTGGGGGTCTGAGCTTAACGTCAAATTGACGCTAAGCGTAACTAAATCGACATAGCTTCTTCCCTAATCTCGCCACAATTGACACACATTGTAAGGAATGGACACTGTGGGGCGACACGAACAGCGCCTCAATTTTGGTTGAAGTTCCAAGTGCCCGTCTTCCTCGATAGGGCGAGCCCAGCAGGCCATCAGCGTCTCAGTCGGGCCCCGATGGCAAGGAGGCCGAAGAGCCCTGGTACCAGCAAGACTTTGGGCTGCCACAGTCAAGCGAAACGCCCTTCGGTCTGTGGGGCGGTTCAGAGGAATCTGAACGGTACCAAGGGGCCGCCTACTCGCGAGACAGGGCCCCAGCTGGCCCGCCCTTTGGATTGGGCCCCGAAGGCACCGAGTCAGGCTGGCGGGAGGATATTCAGGTGTGGGAAGACTACAGTGAGGGGGTGACGCGAGGGAGGCCCCCAGAAGCTCCGCAGGGTGAGGAGGACGACCCTGTGAACCTCGTGGAGGACTGGGAGTAGGGACAGACATCCTTCCCGTGGTCAAGAAGTTTTGCCGCACAAGGGCGTCGATGTACATTTGAGTCGTTGATTGTGCAAAGTTGATTTTGCACCTACTGGTCCCTCTTCGATGCTGAATGAGGTGGCGACAAGACGAACGCGTCTTGGCAAGCATCGTGCACCCACCGCCACATGGTTAGGAAATATTTGTTCGCTCATGTTCTGTACATGTTTGGCATTCAAAGGCTCTCCATGACAGCAGCAGCTCAGCCCCCTGTTCTTAGCTCATGCGGACTGTACGCCCGCTGCAGTGGCCGCGGAAGTTTTCCTGACGTTGCCAGCCTCGCCAGCCTTGTTGACGTTTGTCCCGATTCAGGTTGATCTTTCAAAGTCGTCCCGGACGCTTTGTCTGAAGCATGCCGTTGCTGGGCATGTCACCAGGGTGCCGTCTGCCTCACAAGGAAAAGCTTTCAACGCTCAATCGTGCAGAGCAGGTGCTATGTTTTACACCGAGGGGTTGTCAGGCGACGCCTGCCATATGGCAGAACCAGAACGCGCCCATGTTGGCTTATCTCAGTACTCATTCAGTTTGGGAACAGTGTGGCGCCGAGAAGCTGCGCCAGTCAGAGACGCAATGCAGCTGGCAGCGAAGGTGAAGTTCCAGTTCGAACTGGAACTCAGTTCGTTCCTGAGAATCCTCAGGATCGGGTTGTTCCAATCATGGCGGTGCCAGAAGCTGCGCGCGCTACACCACAACTCAGCATAACACTTCCAGCGTTTCCGGTAGAAGCGCTGGTCGCCGTGAGGGTGTGGACACATTGGACAATTACCAGGACCAGATGTTTGTTGCCAGACCGAAATGTGAGTTGATCGACAACAGATACAGAGTGAACGCATGTTGCACCCTTGGACCCTTCAGCTGTGCAAGGGCAGTGGAGAAATTGGCACTACAGGGCCAGCGCATCTGCCAAGGAACAAGCCCTGTCCCTGGCAGGCAATCAATCAACCACAGTGCTTCATGCATTTCAGCCATACAGCAAGGATCCGATGGGGACGCACATCAAAATGCATTGTTGGGTCATCCATGTCAGGGGCTTGCACACAGACGGAACAACTACTTAGCAACGCCAACTGCCACATGGACTTGCCGCTCAGAAATACCGAAATGTTTCTTACTTGCTGCAAAGCGAGCGTTCTGCAATTTGCAAATGTCAACGTTTTGTCTCAGAATGTGGATGGACTAATCGCGCGGTCCATCAGCTCGAGAGCCGATGACTCAGCCATCTGTTGTTCCTGCAGCTCAGCACGCGGACCTTGAATGTGTTTTCCATCTTTCGCTGGCTCACACGGTATTACATGTCATTTATAAATAATTTGAGGTGGCCGCTCCTTGGGTAGCCGGCGTTCCCACTGTGTGCTATATAGACAAAACAAAGTTCCAGATCTGGTGTGGTCACAGACACAACAAGCGCAACAAAGACGGAAGCCCGCATTGCTCCATGTATGAACGTGTGGGAAGTCACCGCCCTTGCATTGGTGGCCAACGTCAGGCGCCGCTTTTGAGACAGCCCGTCACATCGCCTACACTCCGAAAGGGCCTGCAGTAGGTGCAAAAAGTGCACCGTTGTCCGTGTAATGTTGCTCCTGTTCTTCACCTTCCAAGCCCACAACACAATAAAGAACTCGCGGCACTCTACTGGCTCTGCCCGACGCAGGTCCAGCAGCAAGGAGCCAGATGGTGCGGCAGAGTTCGGGTTCGCCTTGCGGCAATCGACCATGATTGTGTTTGGCTCTCCGGTCTAAAAATTGTGCCCTTGCGTCACAAAGGCCACGTCAGGTATCATCAGCGATGTCCCAATTGTTTCCCCAACAACCGGATACCAACCAATTGAGGACCCGCCCGCCTCATCGCTCCGGCTGGCATCACCTGGCTAGCAATTCCATAAAATTTTCCACCCAAGAACCCATCATTGTGATGTGCCAGCAGCAGCAGCCCGCTTTCCGTCAGCGGCGGCTTTGCCCTTGGCAATTGAGTATAGGTACGTGCCCAGAATCGCCACAGATGAGCCAATCCAGTTGAACAAGCTCACAGGATTCCTGAAGAACAGCACGCTGGAGACGACCACCGCCACCCGCTTCATTGCGTTCCCCACACTGAAGGTAACAGGGGTGATGCCCAGGCCAAGCACCATATAAGAGGCCTGAACATGTGAACGCAAGCCTGGCTCAGCAAATATGCAATTCAGAGCAGCTGGATTGCCGTGCGGTGCTCAGTGCAAAGCGGCTGCCAGGCGTGTTCCCGCAGATCATGGTCATCCATTCTGTTTCAGTGGGTATGCAAGCACACCATTATGCTTGAGATTTACTTGTGATGTCAGACATTGCAGTTTGAACACCATCGTGCGCGATCTATGCAGCCCTCCTGACAACAGTCTTGAACAACAATGTGATGCTTTTGTGCCCATGCTGTGACACAGCAGTGAGGTAGGACGTTGCTCACATCGCAGCCTTGGGTTCTTAGTCTGAACAGTTGGTCAAAAATGGCTCCCAAAGTTGTGTTGTTGATGTCCTCATCAGCAACCTTCCAGAGTGGCGACGAAAATTCGGATTCCAAACTCACTGTCACTGGTTTCATACAGAGATTCCTTCTACCACATCATTGTTTAAGGCCTGGTATGTTCAGACGATATGTGATATTTCCGTAGAGTGGATTGTTGGCAACGAAGTTGACCACTGTCCACCATTCAAGACTTAAGAGTTTCACTCTGCAATTATACAGTCTCTAATTGTGACCAAACGCTTCCGCACTTGCTGACAACGTTCCTGTCTTCAAGCAACATTGTGCTTTGCCAAGGAGCAGTGTCTCAAAATATACTGCAAAGGGGGTGTGCATGGACACATAACCACTCCGCATGCTTTTGCGATGACAACACAATGCAACATCTCAATTAGTGGCGAATGGCAACGCTTGACACCACGTTCAGTAACTCTTGCGCGTTCCCATCTGCTGCATCCGCAATCCTCAAATGACACTCCCTGCCAAGATCTCTTGGCCAATACTTGCCTGATTGTAGAGATGGTAGAACAGACCACTGGTCCCAAGCAGCAGGTACAACTGTGAGGGGCCCATGTTGCTGGTCACAGTGTTCCATGCCGATGACCACTGCGCACCTTCGACCAATGCAGCAGCTGGTAGGCAATACAGCAGTGATACAACTGATATCAACCCAAAGAGGTTGATCCCATCGATGCTCTGCCCAGGCAAGCCAGAAAAATGCACTCACAGAAAAGCACTTAACCTTTTGAACATCGACTTAGCATTATGTCAGCATGTACATCGCAAATTCAATAGAAACCCTTCCAGCCATGCTGCAACAACACTGCGAAGCCCAGCACCTTGCATTCACAGACATGGGCAACAATGTCAGGTTTAGGGTCGGCAATGCTGTTGTAAGAAAACTGGCAAGTGAGTGCACAACACACAACTTGGGTAGCCACTTCTTTGCAACATTATGACAACTTAGACCTGGAGCACAAGCGGTAGTGCTGCCTCCTGGGTTCCCCAGCAACAACTCACCTTGAAATCTACCAGCGTCTTTTTAGAGTAGATTCCGCGCAGAACCATTCCGAGATTGGACACCATGGCATTGTTGAAACCCAGCCAAGAGAAGCTGATCTCTTTCATGGCTGCCAGGGAGCAGCCAAAGGCGATAGGTACCAATGACAGCCAGATGTAGAAGGGGTAAACCTCCCCAAGCAAAGGCCCAGAAAGGGCGACAGAGAAGATGGGCTCGGCAGACTTCACAATGTGTGCGAAGCTCACAGCCATCTTGCTGAAACTCACACATGCCGATACATGACCAATGGTGTGGAACAACGCGACTGGCAGGAGCGCCTTGAAGAGGGCGACCGAAACTTGTGGCTTCTTCTGAATTCCAGATATCCAAAGACAGCACATGAAAAGGCTACTTGCAGCTGACGAGCAAGCAAACCATGTGTGAGTACTGGATGAACACACACAGATGCAGATGGACAGCAGCAGTACTCTTGCCAGAAACTGTACTTGCAACCACCAAATGGCCATTCCACACACACTTAGGAGGCTACATTGCAGGTTTGTTTGTACTGAGGCAGGAGTACTTTATTCCAAACATAGAAGCTTCTATCAGCAGGATGAGAGGTGGCTGGTGCAGGGCTCCAAAACAGTATGGCAGACAATGTAATATGGACAGAGATAATGCGCACTCCACTGTTCAGGATTCATCTCCCATTCTGCAGCAAGCAACAGCATTGGCCCAGGTAACTGACTGGTCAGTACTGAATCAATTGGACCATTGCTGTGGTCATCAGTTCAGAAACAACAGTGATCACTGCACTTTGCTTCATGGCTAGTGCAAACAAATGGCAGACAGCACCTGTGCTGACTTCTGCCACTTGCACATGGTGCTCGTACTCATGAGTAATCTATTCAGCACAGTTGGGTGAGCTAGTCAGCACAGACCTTGCCCTCAACAATTGTCAACAGCAATGTTTTGCTTCAGAGCTGGTGCAAACAAATTGATTGACACATGTTGGATGAAATCTGCAACTAGCACATTTGCTCGGGGTCAGTCAGCACAGGGTGTGTGCTGGAACATGAATACTCACCAAGCTGCAGGGACGAAATAAACCATGGGCAAGGGAAAGCATTCAGAGTCTGTTTGTTCACGATGTTGAATATGATGTTGAAACCGTACCTGCAGATGCATAGAGTCGGTTATGAATATGCCTCAAATGCACATGGGCGGTCTGCAGTACACCAGGAAAACACACAAGATGGCCACCAAAAGAAGCGTGTGACACATAGCATCCATTTGCAACCCGATTGGAGTGATGTGCTCACGGAGCTTTAACCATGAGGGCAATCCAAGTGAAAAGCAAAAGACTGCCACCTCCAGTCACTGTGCCAATGGCCATCTTGTGCCAGTGTTCCATCTAAATGCACAGGAAGAGCAGCATGTGTCTCCTCTATACGTTTCATTTTCTTCGATGTTCAAATATATAACGGGCAACGCAAAGTAGAAGGCTGAAGCAACCCATCGTTTTCACTGCCATTCTCACACAACATACCTAATGGCATGATGTGCACCACACGCACCACAGCATGATGTAAAATGGAAACTTCAGGGCTTCCAATGGGGACCCAGCCCTCTCTCCGGGATCTACTTCAGATGCAGCAGCAGCACAGCAGAGGGTGTCACCCTTTGAGCCCCATCCATGAATCTACAGATTGTGTGGCATGAGTCCTGCAGTTAGTGTATTGATTTAACCACTACCACACAATTGCTTGATACAATTTTGCATCCATCGATGCATGAGAGAACCCGTCCTGCAATCAACACGATGATTTCCCATTGAAAGGCAAGGTGCGGTGTTCTGGTGCCGCAAATGTGCATTTTCTCTTCCAAAATATTGCATCACAACACAATAAACACACAAGGGTTAGACGATGCATTGCATTGCTGATGAGGTGCCAACCGAGCTGTGGGGCACCCGGTAACTGTCGCTGCGCAAATTGTGGGAGTCTAGAAAAATTGCATGCGCCTCTAAGGCGCCCAACACTCACATTAGGGGGAGTTGCAAATCCCAAGGAAAACACAGTAATTATTGCCTAGTCCATTGCATCACATGTCACACCAACTTGGCACAAACTTGACACCTGGCATTAAAACGCAAGTACACAGCAGCATTTCAGAACATCTGGCACCACTTTCCTGTACTATAACAGGTCCACGGACAGCAGCGAAACGGGGGGATAATATGTGACTGGAATGGCCATAATATGTGACTGGAACTTCAATGTGGCCCAGGGTCATTTGCGTGGCACACCAAGGAAACACAGATTTTGGAGTAGGGCACCCTTTCGTTGGCTTGAGATTAGAAGAAATCCAGGACAACACTTCCCTACATTCAGGGGCCTGGCTGGTTGGGTTCTGTTAAACTCGCTGCAGAAGTTGTTGTATGCCTGCCGCACAGCCCAAAAGCAGATTCCTTCATCAACAGGGCCTGATCGACATGAAATCCACGGATCGCAACAACTCGGCACCTCCTCGAACGGAACGCAAGTCTCCCCGTACTCCCAGGCATAAGCAAAACAGACCCGCGGGCGGTGTGCGGCGGTCACATTGAGCCGCCTTTGGCATCGCACTTTGTGGGCCTTTAGAGATGCAAGTTTTGCCAGGAAACGGCGCATATGCGACTGAATTGATCGAAGAACCGTTCCAGCCGTCGTCGGTCTGTGGCTCGGTTTCTAGGTGGGCAACGCCGGCCCCATTCGAGGCCGAAACTCCGGGCCATGGACACATTGAAGCATCATTAGTGGTAGCCATCATGGCCTGCTGTGCACCCTCCATGCTCCTTGACGAGCAACAAGAACAACGACGCCCACGTCCCCTATCCGGGAACTGCAGCGCCGACCCACCTGGTCCCACAGACGTGTCCCCGCAAGAGCGAATGGCTTTCGCGTCTCCGCCTGGGGATGGGCCCAGACCTTCGCGAGGCTCCAGCGGGCGCGACCCTCGAATTGCGGTCTGCGACGCAAACATGGCGTCCACGGGGCGCCTACACTGCGCGCCTTAATGCCCATACGCCCTGCAATCCAGCCGCGGGCAGGCACTCCGTTGTCCACCAGCGCCATGCTGGGAGGCGCCGGGGGGGACCAGAGCAGCGCGGGGGTGGTTGCAAATGGCGCATGAGGCTAAGTAGTGCAGCGGGACATCATTTGTCGCATGGACGAATGTGCAGCGAACCAGGGGCATATTCGCGAGTTCCACAGGCGCGGTGCCCGATCTACGGTCTGGACCAATGACTTCGATTTTCATGTGTTACACCGTATTCTATTTCATGCCCACTCTCGCCAAAAAGCGGATGTAAGCACAGTCGCAGGAGCACTGTTGCAAGACGAAACACTCCTCATCTCCCTTGGAAAATTTTGTTTTTTCCTCGACAAGTTCTTGTCGATTTGACGTGATGTCGGCGGGAGTGTGCTAATGGTGTTGGAGAGGTGTAGGAGCCACATAATTTGGCCTGAGAAACTTCTATGGATCCAAAAAAATTATTTGCGTTGCCAAATGTGACGTGGAAAATTGGCACAGCAGCGCAGCAAGAAAAGCGAGCGGGAAAACGATGACACAACCTTTGGAGAGATTCACCTTGATATTTATCGCATGACTGATGTTCAGTGCGGAGACAATGGAAGTGTTGGCGCGTTGTTTTGCAGGCAACTAGATGGCCGCAATTACAGTCATTGTCATATCCATCCCATTGTCATACAACTTTCTGGCTTCCAGATTGCCTTCTGCAATCCCACCAATTTGGTGGCGTCCTTTGCTGTGATATTGCGTTTGTTGACTGATTTATGGCCTAAGGCATCATCCCGATCGGTGTGTCTGTGTTTTTCATGTTAGCGATGATGGGTTTTGGATTGTTTCATAACTGGCTTTCCTTTGCGAACCCGATTGCTCATATCGTAATATGCTGAAAGGCTTGCTGCTAGCTTGTTTGTTGATAGCTTGCAATTTTGGCTCTGCTGTTGTTGTTGTGTTACGCCCTAACATTGAGACGAACATGAACAAGCATTGGTGTTCAGAAATGCGATTCACGTTTGGCAAGAGTTTGTTGCAAGGGATGTGGGTGAGCTTCGCTTGGATGCGCTAGGCATTCTGGATAAAGTCGACCGCCAGATCTGTTTTCTGCATCCTGAGTACTTCCCTGTGCCAATTGGCCTACAGGCTGCATTTCAGTTCCTTCGGGACATGAGCTCTCGCCAAGAATTTTCTGGCGCGCGTTTCTGATCAGAAACTAAAGCTTCCCTCACGCGGGAACCAACGTTTATGTATAATGGGTGACGTTGGAATCAGGCTTGGTCACTAGGCGAAGACCCTATGTCTATTTTGTTACGCTCTTCATCGATTTGACGTTAAGCTCAGGCCCCCGCCCCCTTTTCTCAGCGCCAATCCATACATCGAAGCCAGGATGACTCAGCATCAATACACAATGGTGTGGTGCCAATTTGTTACCTTTTGAAGAAGAAAAACAGCCAAAACTGCAGAAATCTTAATGAGCTGAAAACTGAGATGCGAAATGCAATAGGAAATGATGGGGGCGGTTCTGAAGGCCGCCAATCGAGATATTATGGGGTCTTTTGCGAAGGTAGAAAGCCAAAGGGAAGTTTTGAGGCAAGCCATATGTTTGCTACCACTTTTCAGCAGCTTTTTGGGTATCTTTCAAGTTTATGTCGATTTTATTGCAACTAAATGATCTCTTAGCGTCACAGGTCTGGACACAGCTCCCACCCCACTAGCGTTAAATTGACGTAACAATTTCGACATAGTGTCTTTCCTAAGGCGCATATACAGCGTGCTTACACGTGTTTACGCGTAAAAGAAGTTTCCTTTTTGTTTTTTCCCGTGAAAGCGCGTAAAATTGAGTGCACGTGGTCTCTGCGTACATAGTACACAGTATTCTACATAGTACAAGCGCAGTATTGTACATAGCACAAGAAGAGTCAGGGAGTCCGAGGATCCACTCCGGAGAGGCCACAAGATGCGCTGGAGCGGGTAGAGGGCGACCGTTTTTTCCGCGACGTCGTTGCCATGGCAGATCGCGGGGTGGGTGCTGTGTTGCCGGTCCTTGAGGGGGCGGCAAACTGATCATTGTTTACAACTTCACAATGTAACACCATCAGAAATCGACGTTTTCGCGATGCCAACTGCGATGCCATTTGAAACCAATTGACGCCATCACATCCGTTTTTTTGCCATCGCAATCACTATGATGGCGCCACTTTGGGCCAAATTGGCATCGCAGTTAGCGTCGCAACACGGCGTTTTCTGATAGTGTAAGCTGGGTGTGTCGACGCGCCGCGAAAATGCACAATATGGCGTAATAATATGGGATTTGTGTTTGCGCGTCCTTGCGCATAAAATGTAAAAGTAAAAATGGTGCCACAAACGCAACGAGCAAGGCTGCTTGGCAGGCTTTTATCGTGAGACGTGACGCCTCTCTACTTGGAAGGGAACCCAAGACCGCCAACTATCGTACCCTGCTTGCATCCCCCCGCCTACGCCTTGGAGAGTGAATTTGGCTTGAGGATTGCGTCAAGCTTAAAGTACTGAGGATTTAGTACTTTGGTTGTGTCGCGAATCTATCGTCAAGGCAAGTACTTCTCACAAGGGGAAATTGAATTGAACGAGGCGGTTATGTGCATTGTGAATTGGAGCATCGTTGAGCACGTTTGATATGCAGCTGGCGAGTGGGCGTGCTGAGAGGGAGAGGATTCCGTCATGCTAAAACAGCACTATCAACACAGCACTTGCTGGCCAGATAACACTTTTATCCTCACCACGATTGTGCGCCAATTTATTGTCGTTACTCTTGGGTGGCCCCGGGCACACCAAAAGAAATGGAAAATCTGCTCACCCATGGTTGAGGGAACGAATAGGAACACCGGAAAGGGTTCCACGGCATCGAGCCAACCAACGCATGGCGAAAGGCGCTGGGATTTCTGCTCCATCGAACCTATTTTTCTTTAGGATCTTGAGCGCCCTGAGATGCTCGAATGAGCAACTCGCAAGATCGCGCATCTGGGGCGACAGTAACCATATCATTGTTGACCACCATGGTACCAATCTGACAGACTGGGTTGGAGTCGATGACGTGCACACTGCGCTCGCTGCATTTCAGCTGAAATGATGAACTCGAGTTTTGCCACGAGACACGGATCTGCACATTTCATCGTGAACTCTCAATTCTCTACAATACATAATGATTGCCATAGCGATCGAGCACAAATCTTCATCAAAGCGATAAATCTGACCTCGATCGTCACTAGTCGTCAATTGATTGTGCCAGCGACTTCATCGCAAGACTGACCCCCAAAATGAAGTTACATGGCATATTACCAACTGGACGCAGTTCTCCATTGATAATTAGTTGATAAACGAGAGCGTCCAATGAATACTTGTCAGCCAAAGCTCATCACGCTCTTCGCCCACGCGCATTGACTTCCTCGTACCCCTTCTTCAGTTGTTCATCGGTTGTAATATAATGTTATTTCCCTCTCTAGAAACCAGTCAACAGTTCCCCTCAGCCTTTGGTATTGTAGCATGTACGGTCGGCACTGCGCCAGCGCACACAGTACACACATGCACCAGAGCCCCGGCGAATGTTCCCTGCCCTTTTTCTATTGAAAAACTCACATAATCAAAGCCGGCAGCCATGCCTGCCACCTTCAGAAATGGCCGGGAGATAGCGACAAGCGGCCTACACGAACGTTGGCACCTGTTCCGCACCACGTGGTGCACACTTTCATTAACCCCATTGGCGCTGTGTTTCAAGCTCGCCCCCGTTTTCGCCCCCTACCCCTCCGATTGCAAAAAGCAATCCACACACGCGAGGTATGGCTCGCGCGCCTCCCAAGCCGTCCTGCTGGCGCATCGTCTCTAGCGAAAACTCCCCTCCATTGCCTTCAACGCAGATTTCGGCGACCCGTGACCTCGTACCCCAACCAGCTTCACTTTCCGAAGTACCTGCAGATGCGACACGTGTAAGGCCTCTTGGGCTTCGGATTCACGGAGACCCTCCTCTTCGTCTTCGGGCTGCACGGCCTTGGCCGGGGCCTAGGGCGAGGGCGGTAGTAGTCATCATCGTCACGGTCGTCGTCGTGGTCGTCGTCGTGATCGTCGTCGTGATCGTCGTCGCCGTCGTCATCGTCCATTGGGCGGCCCCAAAGCAGCCCACGGCCACCTGTCTCTGGCACTTCCGTCGACACCTCTCCATCAGTGGCCTTAGCTAATGCGTTGAGTCCCAGACCTGCCAAAGGCGCCTATCGTCAAAACTTCTGCTTTCTCAAGCAACTGCCCTGCCATGCTGATGTGCTGGGATGAGCTGCGCACCCACCCAGCGCAACTGCATCAACTGCTTGTTGCGCTGCTGATTTGCATTTTTCCAATTTTGATATTTGGAGCCGCACACTTGCCCGGTGTTCTGTTCTCCCTGGTCACCAAAGCGGCACTCATTTTGTACATGGCGCGTTTCCGAAGTCTGCCTTGTCGCTGATGCGTGGCGCATTCCTTGGTCCGGATGGGCATCCGCATGGCGCGGCGAAAAACACAAATGTCTGACGAACATATATATGCATATATGCAACATGCCGATACCTGTGAATGGAAGCCATCGACACATCACATATGCACGCATACTGCTGCAATCGGGTCCCGAGCACACACGCGATGGACAGAACGACGACGAACTGACGCCCGATGTTCACCACTGAGGGCTAACAAACGCCAGGGGTAGTACAAGAAAGCGGCCAAACTGCCACACGCGAGGGGCCGCTGGGAACGCAGTGCCAACGTGGACGGCGCGAGCGATTCCAACAGCACTCGAGCGACACCGGCACCTCGCTGCGCGCACGCTCACGAGCGCGTTTGGAAACGCATTGCCACCGCCAGACAGGGCGCGACGTGCCCACCGCCCTCCAACCCTCGGGCCGCACGTCGGAATACGGCAATGACGACAGGCCTGCAAACGTATGCCCCAAGCTTCGAGAGGTGCGTGGTGGATGAAAAGGAAGCGCGGCACAACGAAACGGACGCCGCTTGACTCTATTGTACCTACTGTATTGCCGCGAGCGCTGCGAAGCCTGTGAGTTTTGCCGTTGTCTGCGCCACCGTCGGCCCACGCATGAGCGGCATTCTAACGTCGAGGGGGCCTCGCGGCACGCGTGCTAGAGCGCATTTGGAACGACGTTGCTGGAGTCAGATCACCCCCCGCGACTGCCACTTCAGCCAACAATTCGGAGGTTGCAAGACACACGCGGCAAAGGTCACATGCGGTTATTACATTCTCAACACACGCGAGCATCGCTGGAACCTGGAGCGCTGCCAGCCCCGGAAACTTTGCCCCCGATAGCGGCGATTGCCGCGCTGCAATCGCATCAGTCGCTGCGGCCGTGGATGCAACGCACCCATTGCTAAGCTGCGGCGACATTGGTTCAGGCCCCAGTCCTGCATGAACCGCAGTGGACCGCAGCACGGCAGACCACCGATCGCTGCGGTCCAGGCCTGCGCGGCGGCGTCGCAGCGAGTGCAGATGCGGCATGCAATTTCCTGGCCTCCCAATCCTGCCGTCGGCGGAGCTTTATGCCGCACTTGCGCGAACGCAGCCACTGCGGTGCGCAAAATTAGCAGCGCGTGCGCAAACCATCCCCATCCGCCTCTGGCTTTCGAAGGCTCAGCAAATGCGAGCCACACAGTGTGTGACACACACAAATGCCCGAGCGCAGGCATGCGCATCTGCATGCAATATCACGCCACAAGCGCTTCAGCACAGACTCTGCAAACGAGCCCTTCTCGCACCTGGGGAGGCAATGCGTGCGCCGTCGAGACACACCACGCTCGCCAGGACCACGCAGGCCACCAGCGCAGTCGACAGGCGATCCATGGCCGCTAGCTCAAGTTCCGCCACGCCCCCCGGGTCTCCTCCGCCTGCCGGGACTTAGCTCTGCAGTTCCTGCTCGGGCTGCCCGCGCGACAGGTACTTATAGCTCTCGGCCACTGTCCCTCGCACTTCATTTAGTAACCGGTGACGGCCCCCCTGCCCCCATGTACGCAAAAGCGGCAGCAGTGCGACCTTTCACACGACGTTGACTGCGGTACCTGCATCGGAATGGGGCCGCCAAGCGCACACCCGTGTACACGCGCGTATGTGGATCCTTGCAGCTTGATCACAGGAGTTTCCAAAGTACCGGACAGAGTGAGGCCGGTCACATGGGCTGTTCGTTCTTCTCGCGGCGCTCAGTCAGCGGCCATTTGGGTGTGAGAAGGCGAAGCCAGGGGAATGCTCCGCATGTATCTGACAGACTTGTGGGCTGTCCCTCACTTGTGGCCTGCAGGCCCAGTGGGAAATTGGGAGGGAGTGGCGTGTACATCATTCTCGTTGGGCACGGGGCACCAATACCCGGCACGGCCACCCAATCGGTGCTCTTTACACATCAAATGGCTCACTGTGTCGAGGTACCAACATGGTACGTATCGAATGGGGGCACCTTTGGTACCTTCACTCGGGCGCAGCAGACCATGTGTTGCGTTTAAGTACTTTGGAGGCCGCGGCTTTCTGTGGTCATCAGCAAGCCTGAAGTGTTCCGCACTCTATCTGGACGGAGGTTACGATCACGAGGGGTTCACGATCACGTGAGGGCCGTGGCTTTCTGAGGTCGCCAGGCATGCTTGAAATGTGCCCCACTCTGTCAGCATGGAGGTGCCGATAGGGGTGCACAATTACCTGAGGTTCGTGGCTGTCTATCATGAACATCGGTCGCGTGATGGCTGTGTCCAATGAATTCCCTAGAAAAGTGAGAAAGCGGGAGAGCGACAGGGCAACCTCGTCTTGATAACATGTTAGTGGATCTGGCTTTTGCAGTGCCAAATGTGGCTGGTGCGGCGGCAAGACAATCATGGGGCGCACAAGGGGAATCTGTCACCAGTAGAAAACAGCCTGTTTGCGATGCCAATTGTGACGCCATTTGACACAAATTGATGCCATCGCAGCCGCTTTTATGCCATCTCAATCACTGTGACGGCATCACTTTGTGTCAAAATGGCATCGCAGTTGGCATCGCGAACATGCCGTTTTCTGCCGGTATCTGTGCTGAATCCATACCACAGTAGTCTCGTGAGAGCCCTTGTGCGTAGGCCCATGGGAGCCGAATGTATGTGATATCCATCATTCCAAAGGCCTGCAGATAAATATAGGTACGTGGATTGTGTGGCGATGTAATTGGTGTTGTCACTGTGGTCGATCACGCCTGAGAACGACGAGCTGCTTAAGGTAGAATGAGGGTGAATACTGTGATCTCCCGGCTGCGGCTCAGTCCATCTTTCAGATTGCTGTTTGATCAAAGTGACTCCTGATATCACATAAGGAAGCATGGCGGCGCTCGATTCATGGGGCAAGCTTTCCGGGTTGCCGATATGGATGGACCAGCAGCCATCGTGCAATGCTGCGCATCCATTAATTTATTGATGGGGCCGCGGTGCAGAATCCTCGTGTATAAAGCGTCCATTAATGTGTGTATTGTGTATGCATGCACCACATTCAGAATGCGAATATATGCATAGGCACACATGCATAGAGGATGTATCCTATACCGGCCTGTTTTGGGGGAAGAAATGTGTGTGGGAATCTGGGGTGCACTGGATTGCGGAGATGGATCATGAGCTCATATCTCGAGGGGCAAAAGCTTCCCCCTTCTGGCTTGGAGGTATGGTTGTTAAGCCACAGGACGGCGTGAAGGTGGGTTGGACAAGCAGATTCGACATCTGTGCCTGAGTGCCGTGGGCACTGCAATCTGGCCGATGTGGATTATTTTGACTGGTGGGGAACATTGACATTGATTTGGGGGACAATGGGCTTCAAAGTTCATGAGAAGAATTCTGCCGTGGCTACAGGGCTTGTGATGTCAATGCGCGGGACATTCATGGCATCAAAAGACCAGAGTGCAACGAACGGGCATTTCTGTTTGATTCTAGATTAGCAAACTTCTGTACCGAAGTGAGCGCTTATGTCCGAGGATCACCCGTAGGGGTGATCCCCGGACTTGAGCACACACTTCAGTGCAGAAGTTTGATAATGTACATCAACATACGCGTACGTGGATGTATTGAATGGAGCCACGTGCACGCTGCCATTGGTCATGAAACACCGTGTGGGTAGTCATGTCTCGCGTCAGCCGCTGGACAGGTTGTCATGGAGATACTTGTCGGTGGTGCGCTGTCGATCGCAGTTGTATATCCTGTTTACAACACATCGGTGTGCTAATGCACCACTCGGCGACCACAGTACCGTCGCCCGTTTGTCCGACCAGCAGTCGTTCAGATTTCGCGCTCACCCCTGGGGGCCACGGGCCCGTGGCTTTGTGCAACGCTGTGGCTTGACCTCGGCGCTCGCAGTGTGCAACTGGAAACTGGCTCGGTATCTTCAGTGGTGTGGTGGGAAGGGAGAGCGTCAAACGTATGTCGAAGGCCTTCCGACTCCCAGGGGGTCCTGATGACGGGTTGGGGTGACAGTTGTGTGTAAATGCCAGGTAAGTGCAGGACAACGCACCCCTACTACATCCTGTAGTCAAAAAGCGTTGAAAATTCCGAGCTGTGGTGGTCGATTGAAACGCCGTGCCAATTTGCTGCTTGATACGATATTCCTTCGAAGTGTCACCAGTGTGTGGCCATGGGCGTCATCCATCTTGTCTGACCTTGTCTGACGTGCATGATGGCGCTGAGATCCGACATGGTCTGCAGGGCCACACACCGACGCATGTCCCTGGCTGTGGCGCACCGTGCTTCGCCTGCGGTTCAACGAGGTAGGGGTTTGAAGTCTCAAAGGTATGGGGATGGCGGTCGATCGTGTCGTGCAAATCGTCATGAGAGTTGGCGTGGCAGCGACTTCGTGGGGCATGGGCCCCATCGCATGCGGGGGGGTTTGTCGTGTGGGGTGTTGTGCGCATCAGACAATGTTGTGCGGTGGTGCGCCGCGCGGTGACAGCCGTCACGAGTATTCCTGATTCCATTGTCCTGAGCTCATAATGAGTGGCAGGTTGTGAGCTACCCGGCGGAGATCGTCATTTTCCTTGTATCGCGACTCGTGTTCGTACAACTTCGTGGGTATTGTGCGCTTTGTTATTCTTTTTGCTTTGACGTCTTAACCGCGTTACAATTCCAAAAGCAGACGACTGCCCATACGCCATGGCGGCGTGGTGTGCGTACTTTCATCCCAACATTGCATATACACCAAGCGACACGATCTCCGATGCGTGCCACAGACCCGCCACCGTCCACTCAAACCAACCCAGCTGCCCGCCCACCCCCTTTTCTGGCGGCAGGGGGTGTCACAGGCGGCAGTCCAAAATTGCCCAGGCTCGGCACGTCCTACGTCTGTACAAGTTTCAACATTATTCCCAAACATACAATACCAAGAACGCGCAGCACCCACACTGTCGAGCATTCACAAACATCAACAGACACAGGCATCTGCGGGTGGCCTCGTACCAACAAGAGCCCAATGAATTGTCGCGCATGGCGCGAACGAAGCAGCACTTCTGTGGGACACCCTGCCACCTCCGTAGCCTTTGATTGTCCCATTCAGTCCTGATGATATGGCTGCCTCAAAGAAATAATGTACAATCAATGCACACCGTCACATGCACACCACCATCCATCCTCTGCACCTCAACCAAACATTCGTCTGTGCATGCCGTTGGGCATCTCGCATCCTTCCGTTTGGGGACGCCCAACGCATCCTGCACGCTCCCCATTGCGACGGCGGCAGCCACACGCTGGCATCAGTCATACAGGCCAGCATCGTCATCCTCTGCCTGCGCATAGGCCCCGTCCGTGCTGGGCTGCGCATTGCCAGGTTGGGCGGGGGGGTCGGTGAACCGGAATCCCCCAAAGCCCCTAGTTTGCCGCATGCTCTCCTTGAATGACTCGTACTGCAGCTTCTGGGTCTGTGTGACGCTCTGCCTCGCAAATTTCATTGCCTCTTCGAAGTGAGCCCGCGTGATGAAGGGGACGTCATCCACCTCCTCCACCTCCATAGAATCCCCCTCCCCGGTGTTGGCCTTCGCCCGCTCGCGCTCTACATCCTTCTCGATGCTCTCCCGGATGGCGTACTTGCATGCCCGCTGGCAGATCTCTGTGATGTCCGCCCCGCTGAAGTCGTTAGTGTGCTTGACCAGGGCCTCGACGTCCACGTCCGGTGCCACAGGCGACTTGCGCAGCACTGCCTTGAAAATCTGTCGCCGCGACTCACCGTCAGGCAGAGGGATGTAGATCAGCTGGTCCAAGCGGCCCGGGCGCAGCAGTGCAGGGTCGATGATCTCTGGCCGATTCGTGGCACCTATGATGAACACTGTCTTCTTCGTCGTCATGCCATCCATCTCAGTCAGCAGCTGGTTCAGCACGCGGTCCCCAGCCCCCCCGGCGTCCCCCACAGAGTTGCCGCGCTGCACCGCTATGGAGTCAAGCTCATCAAAGAACAGCACGCACGGTGCGGCCTGCCGCGCCTTGTCAAAGATCTCCCGCACGTTCGCCTCGGACTCCCCAAACCACATGGTCAGCATCTCTGGCCCCTTCACGCTGATGAAATTGGCCTGGCACTCGTTGGCTATCGCCTTGGCCAGCAGGGTCTTTCCGCAACCAGGGGGGCCATAAAACAGCACGCCCTTGGATGGCGACATGCCGTATTTCTCAAACTTCTCGGGGTGCTCCACGGGGTACTGCACGATCTCCTGCAGCTCCCGCTTCACCTCCTCCAGGCCGCCTATGTCCTCCCAGGAGATGTTGGGCACCTCCACGACCGTCTCCCTCAGGGCCGAGGGATTGGTGGTGCCCAGGGCGGTCTTGAAGTGCTCCTGGGTGACGGCCATGGAGTTGAGGATCTCCGCATCAATGCTGTCGTCCTCCAAATCGATCACATCCATCTTCTCACGGATGCACTGCAAGGCAGCCTCTGTGCAGAGGGCCGCTATGTCCGCCCCCACATAGCCGTGTGTCTGAGACGCGATGGACTCCAGATCCACCTCTTCATCAAGCTTCATGTTCTTGGTGTGGATGCGCATCACCTCGAGCCGACCCACCTCATCAGGCACGCCTATGTCGATCTCCCGATCGAATCTGCCAAATCGTCGCAGAGCGGGGTCGATGCTGTTGGGACGATTTGTGGCACCTATGACCACAACGTGCGCCCTGGACTTGAGCCCATCCATCAGGGTCAGCAGCTGCGACACAATGCGCCTTTCCACCTCCCCGTGCGTTTTCTCGCGCTTGGGGGCAATGGAGTCGATCTCGTCTATGAAGATGATCGCCGGGGCGTTCTTCTCCGACTCTTCGAACGCCTTCCGAAGGTTGCTCTCGCTCTCTCCAGCCAGCTTGGACATGATCTCGGGACCGTTGATCAGGAAGAAAAAAGCACCTGTTTCATTGGCAACAGCACGCGCGATGAGGGTCTTGCCAGACCCTGGGGGGCCATAGAGCAGGATGCCCTTGGGCGGCTTCACACCGATGGTCTTGAACAACTGTGGGTGCCTCAAGGGCAACTCGACCAGCTCACGAATCTGGGCCATTTGCTTTCGGACTCCACCCACGTCGTCATAGCCCACATCATCCAGCTTCTCCTCGTCTTCTCTCTTAATGGGGTCACCCTCACAGTAAATTGCAGTATCAGGTGCAACGATGCAATACTCCCCTGGATCCGTTTCCACCACCTTGAACTCGATACTTCGCATTCCTCCTCTCACAAGGAAGCTGTCATTCTGCAGGCGGAGCACAGACAGATACGCATGAGAACTCCATGTCCAGGAGCTGGGAGCCATTAGTATCGTGGCATGCCCATGGTGCACCAAATACAAGTGCAGACAAGCCAATGTGAGCACAATGTGTGCTGTACCTGATGGCATGTGGAATAACATGTTAAGGGGATCCAGGCATGCCTCTCTCAGCTTGCAAAGTAGCAGCTGGAACTTCTGGCAGGAGTTCGGGAGTTCAGGCACCTTGATTGCCCACCAGTACACATGTAGCAAGCCAGTCGGTTACCATTCCATTCTCAACAACTGAGCAATGTATGGCAGATACAGGGGGATCTGTCTACATTCCCCAAGTCAGTCAATTCCAGGTCTTATAATGTGTGCATTGTTCAATGATGAGTACATGGGCTAGCCCATAGGTTGTTGATTGCTATTCCATGGACACTCAAAGGCGTGGGAGTCCATCAAGGATTGACTGACAGGCATTCTACGAGAGCAGCAGGGTCTGGCTTCCAGTGTAAATTCAAACACTCCACTATCAAAACATCGTTGAGCCACTGTATGATCAGCGATCTTCATCGTCTTGTTCCTAATCGATCAAGCACAGCAAGCCCATCCCTTCAATAGCTTCAATAGGCAACCACTTCCCCTCTCAGCTGACAAGGCATAGCCAGGTTCTCTCACCATTGCCAGTGAGGTTGGCATTTTCTAATTCATACTTCATAGTTCTGGACTGCAAGGTTGGCACTGAGCCTGCCCCATTGTGTGCGGCAGCATCAATACTGCACAGAGCATGAAGGTACCAAAGAGCATGGATGTACAAGCACCCAGCAAGGGGCAGCAAATGGTAAGTCCAGGTTCACTCACCTTCCTCACTGGCCGGTAGGCCTCCAGAAAGTAGGGCTTCAGATAGGTGTCAAAGAGGTTGCCTGTGAGGCCCTCGATTGTATCATCAATTGGAAGCACATGGATGCGTTTTCCATATTTGATGTCAGTGCACTACAATAAAACAAAACAAAAAAACTGATTCAGTGCCAATTCTCTCTGCAAACTTCTTTCTGCCTGCATGCTGTGCCACAACAGCCTCTTGAATCTACCACAACAAAGCACTAAGCAGAATAATCAAGCTCAATGTTACCAAG
>CAJHUC010001376.1:0-26824 GCA_905146915.1 Ostreobium quekettii | reverse complement strand
AACTTCAACTGGCCATAACTTTGCCGTTTCTACACGGAATTGGACGTTTCAAGGCGCTATCGGCATCAGGAGCTCTTGAATAATGCGATTTTAATGTATTTGCATATTTTTTCACTAACCATCGCTTCAGAAATGCCAATTTTAGCCTACCCCGATGCAGAATCACCACAGGTGGGTTGTCTTTTTGGTTGTTTCTAAGGTCGGTGTCTATGCTACTCCTTTGCACATCTCCTAATATTTCTCACTTTTTGGGATCTTCTATTTGATTTTGTTTGCTGTTATATCTCTTGGTGATTTTCATGCGGGTCTGCTTATCTTGAACACCATGGGTGACTATTGCATTCAATATGTGGACCAACAATGTGCTCTCTTGTTTTGTGCCTTGTGTTGTTCCGGGGCTCCCTCCTATAGCACCTGCAATACTAGTGAAAAAGGAGGGATTTTGCTTCATTAATTTGTAATGCCATCTAGCGTCAATCTTTATGTCGAAATCATAATGACTCAACAACATTACTTAACAATGGAATGCAATTTCTAATTAGCTTTGAGAAGAAAAAAACTCAGAATCATACAAATTTTGGTGGGTTGAAAATGGGATTGTAATTATCTGGTTATCCTGTCAATTATCATTATAGGCAAGGTGGGGAAACTCGATAATATAAATTAATATATTCTAAAGACTTCCTTAAAGACTGAATGTTTCAGGGAGGTTCAAAAATAAGTCATGAGTGTTTTGCTAATGATGAGCAGCGCTTTCAATCATCTTTCCACCTTTTGTCGATTTCGTTGTAATTACATGATCTCTTAGCATCACAAGTCAAATTGACACTAAGCGTAGCAAAATTAACATAGTGTCTTCCCTAATGTTGGCCAACAGCGATGCAAAGGTTCTAATTATTTTGGTAAAATAACACAGTACCTGGCCGCATCCAAGGTGTGGATCCCCAAATCTTTAGCATCCACTGAGATTGAGGCACCAGAGTAAAAAAAAAGGTCATCTTTGCTCTGCGCAACCACCACTTCAAGCAATGGACATTGTGGAGTCACGTTAACGTGAAATTGCTCATTTGTCGTGCTGAGGTACAAGCTGATAATACTCAAATTTGTCGTTGGGAGCATCGCTCAGCAGTGGGGCAGCGGTGCAATGAAAAGATGGCGGTGCCCACAGGCACTATTGCTGATCCACGCCCTAATTTTGGCGGATCACACAACAGTGATGCACGCTATCTACCGCCGTGTTGCTATGATAGCTCCCGCTCTGAGGAGTCCTTCAATGCCCTTTTGGCGCAGTTTAGGCCCACAATCCCCCGAACGAGTCCTCCATGCTGTAGACGATGTTCCATTCCGTTGTTTTGACGACGTGTGTCCTACCCTCTCACCCGTGTCATCCCCATTGAAATCCGTTGTCCTGAATCGGACAAATCAAATGGGTCCGTTCCTTGCGAGCACAATCTTAATCGCTGTGTTCCTTTTCCGGGTCTGCCTGTGTCGGTGCTCGCCCCTCCCCTCCAGCAACGGGCCGAGGCGGTGCACAACTGCCCGTGCACCACTCCACCGCTGACACCGGCGTTGGTTCTGGCGTTCTTGCGTGACCTTTGCATGTTGGCGGAGTTTGGCCCCCGCCACCTGCGAAACCGGAGGTCTCCTGCGGGGCGCGATCCAGCTGTCGTCAAGCTCCGGCCCCCCACTGCCGGCTGGGCTCCCATGGCGAACTACTACCACGAGGCCCGGGCGCACGTGCGGCGCTTGAAGGAAATGTCAGAGGAGAACAAGAGACGGGCTGAGAGACGTGCAGAGCTTGCAAGCGCCCAGGTGCCCAAGCCTGTTGTTTTTGGGGCCACCAAGGGCCCCGATCAGGCACCCAGTTTCTACTTGGAGCCGCGCTCTGAATTCCTTGCGCTGCGTTTGGTCTCAAGCAGCAAAATGGAGCCCTGGCACCCTGCAGGCGATGACGGGTGGAATACATTCAATTCAAAATATTTGTTTTGGAAACCTTTGTGTTGGCAGTGCTAGTTGCAGAGGGCTCGTCTCATGGTTTGCTTGCTTCGAGCGGTGGGTGGCCGCAATGGCGCCAGAGGGGCCACCTCTGGTGTTGCTGGGCCCGGTGAGTCTCTGTTCCGGATACAAGGCTTTGCTAGCCCTGGTGGCTACCGGGCAGGGATGTGTATCAGTGCTTGGTTAGTGGCCTGAGAGAGCTGCCGGGCCATTGATAGCCTGAAACATAATTGGCCTGGGTGTCCTGTGCTAGCTTTGCCGGTGACCTGTGTTCTTTGCAACAGGCGGAACATCCAATCAACTTTCTGATGGGGGAGGGACACAGCTGCAAGATCCATCGCAGCACTGAACAGTATAACGCCATTGAGAGACAGGAGGGGATGATCGCCTGGAATGATCACCAGGACAACATGATTGATCGTTTCGATGGGCGTGCCTTGCTGGACTTTTACAGGGAGCCTTCCACATCAAGGAGACAAGAAAAGGCACCAGAAGAGGTGGAATTAGAGAAGGTATGGGAGGCAAAAGAATGGGGCTTGGAAAGGCAAACAGCGGTGGGACACATGTCTACGTGCAGTCTTTGGGCTCAACTGTGGTATGTGCAGCGCAACATCGACATATCTGCACATCCAAACGTAATTCACCAGTACTCATACAGGAGTGCAACAATGGGGGCATGGCCCCCAAGATAATCAAAAATTGGTGGAAGTGGCCTTGTTTGGCCAATGGCATCCATATCCGGACAGCAGCAATGAGCCCCTTGTTGCTGCCTGTGCTTATTTCCTTCTGTTTTGTGCAGTGGGTGGCTTTTGAAAGCTACAGAGATCTCGTTCGACTGCTGAGTCGGGGAATAAGTGAGTCAGAAGGGCTTGCTTTCGTGGAGCACGAAAACATTGAGATACGTGCCAAGGCAAAAGTTGCAGCTGCTGCTGCAGTCTCTGGGGCACAGGGAGAGCAGGCAGCACTTGCGACAGCATCAAACATCTCCTCAGGTATGGATTCCTTGAACTACATTTGCCTGTGCGGGGCAGTACGGGGCCCTTGCATCCTACCGGCATTATTGCGTTTATGCATCCAAGACGTCTCAGTTGTGGTGACATATTGGACACGTGCAAGAAACCATGTTGGGAAGTTAACCTTGATGAGGTGCTTGGGGAAGTCAGCCGCCCAGCAACTTGTCTTTTCACCCAAAGGAGAAGCAGGGGCATGGTGAATGAGGGTGTTGCATTTGTCTGATTCCTGTTAATCACCCAAGTTTGCACAATATGATCTGCAACTGACACTCTTGAAATAACCCATTTAGGGTAGCCCCTGCTTATGTCAACTGAATTAGAGCAGACCTGTGGCCTGAAAACAAGTGCGATGGCCTCGTTTTCGTTGCCTTAATCAGGGACCCATTGCGGTCTGACATTTATTTTAACTCAGACTTGCAGGCATGTGAGGTTATTGTCGTGGGAGCATTTCTGGCTGACCACAAACGCGCTCTTGGAGTTCCATCAATCAGTATTCTGTGTGCATGCCTTGTCTGCATTGGGCGTTTAGCCCCCTGTGTTTTGGGTATGTGGGAGGTGCCTGAACACATGGAACATTTCTGAGATTCCTGTGGAAATTGAGCACTTCATTGCATTGTGGGCGAGTGAGCTTCCCGTGTCTGGGTGTACATGGTAGTCAATGGATTTCAATTGTTGTAGTATGGAGGCGCAGGCTGGTATGTTTTGCAGTGCTGTTACTCAGCTATGCAAGTCTCCCCCAGCTAAACTGCTGTTTGTAGCTGGGGGCTCAATTGAAACTGGGTACTGCTGCAGATGCACGACACACATCTTGGGGCAATAACACTTGCTTTGTTCTGGTACAAAGCAAATTCACATCTTAGCCCAGCTTCTCTTCTTGGTGTCAGGTCTTGCAGGATACGCTGTATTTGGTTACGATCTGGACGATGGCTCATCGAGTGACAATGACAGCGACGAGCAACATGAAGGAGATGAAGGTGACGACGAAGACTCTCAGGAGGAGGGTGAAGGCCGTGGAGCCCAAGTTCTGGATAGAGACGAGTTGGACAGAGTGGGTGAGGAGCAGTTTGGGATTGAGCACTTCAGCTCGAGGCTTAAGCGGGTGCTGAAATTTGAAGGGGATGCAGACGCCTTCAGGTTCAAAGCAGCAGGGTGGGTATGTTACTCACAAATTGAGCTGAAGTTCTCTTTGATAGTGTTTGCTGGAAATTTGGCAGGACGTTGCCCATCGTCACAAAACAGTGACAAAGTACGGTGCCAGAAGCCCACTGGCTGTTTTGTCTGTTTTGCGTTGCTTGCTTATAACTGTATATCTGCAGCTTAGTGTAGCCCGAGCTGAACGGAGCCCTGGGATAGTCTTACTGGGATTGGGGCCAACACTGACTGCGAGTACATTCCATCAACCTACTGAGCAACTCAACGTCGAATTGTAGCAACAGAACGGCCAGCCTGTGCACGCCATTTTACTCTTGGAATTGTGAATGTATGGGGCCAACAATTTTCTGTAAGGATGTTCCAACCCCAGCAAGATATGCTACTTGGTATTGTGGCATATGCAATGGCACTTGCAGATGCAGCTAGCCTTGTGTTGCGGAAGGTGTGTGTCATGCTGTGTGTTTGTAAGACTGGCGTACGATGTTGCCTGTGGTGTGCTGTGTGCTCCAGTCGTCGGCGTATCAGTCGCAAGAAGTATGCAGAGCGAGCAAAGCGGATGGCAGGGCAAGGGCTGGATCCGCATGGACATCCCAGCGACTGGAAGGACTTGCCTAATCAGCCCCTAAGAGAGGGGCGGTCAGGTGCAACACACAGGTATGGTGAGGTGGACTGCAGTTGCACAGTTATTGAGGCACTCCTGTTGGTAGTGAGGCATGGCTGCCCTTTCCCCGTTTCTTCTGTCTGCCATGAGCATCTTGTAGCAGCCCGCCTTGTTGATAAGGCCTGATGTTTGACCCATTTGTGGCACAGAAGCACACACACTGCATCACAAATTTTGAAACGGGCCTCTAAACTCTGAAGGCACCCTCAAGGAAACGACTGAACAGAAACTGAAAGCACTGGGCAGAGGCCAAAGCGGGGCCATTGAGCATTATCTGTTTACAGTTTGCTGCCTGTGTGGTTACAATGGTGCAGACGAGGGAGCCACCGAGCCAGCCCTGACTACCATTCACAAGCAAGGCACAGGTGAGCTTACTTGATGTCCCGAAATGTTCCTGGGGCGTGGGGATGGATGGTCATTCAGTGCTTTGGGGCAGGAGCATAGAGAAGCTGCCATGTATGCACACAAGGATATGAATTTCTTGTTGGTGCTCTTTTCTGAATTCTATATGAAATCTCCATTGGTTACAGGCTCTGTCGATTGCCTTTGTACGTATAACTGGTGTCCCAGCACCCAGGACGTGCTGGTGTTCACTCTTGTCAGCCACGCTTGCTGTTCCCAGAATGCGCATATATAGGCCACACAGCCTGTCTATCTTCCAAGCACTGGAATCAACTTGCAAGCAGACGATGAGAAGTGTGGTTTGCTGAGCCTGGAAGGTTTTGTTGTAGGCACTACTCCAGTTCAAGGTCCCGTTCCTCATCTGGGGGCAGGTCTCGCTCAAGATCGCCAAGGTGGGACAGCCAAGGTTGGATACACAACACAACGGCACCTAGCATCAAGGCTGCCAGCCCTTTGCTGCAGGCTGTCAGCTTATCGTTTTTGGCAATGCAGTCACTACAATTACAACAATTACTACAATTTGATGTTGGGACCAGGGTAGGCTGACACCAACTGATCAACTCACAGCTTTCACCATAGGATTACAAGGATGCAGCAGCTGCATCTTCGCCGATCTGCCCTGTTTGTTGTGAATACAGATATCTTCCACAATTTTGCATGTCTCATGGACTGCTTTGTGGCTGGAAGTCGCCATCTCTGATGTTGTCCTTGATTTGTTTGAACAGGGCCCATGGTCAGAGGGGCAGGACGGAGTACATCACTGAGTTCCGCGGAGAGACAGCCCATCATAGTCGCCACGGTGGCTGGGTGGACGAGTCGGCGGCCGAGACGCGGCACCCTGCAACACGGTCGGACCCCTTCCATATCTTTTGCAGCAGACAACAGGAGAAACTCCACTGCAGGGGCTGCTCCACGCCAGGTTACCGGATAGGAGGGGTACCGAAACTGGAGATTGATTGCATGGGCAAGTTGCTCCATTGGGCTTGCTCAGTCCTGCTTGGATGCGTTAAGAAAAGATAATCAGGCATCAAAGCCCCGCTTTGCCAAAAGGAGTGGCAAGCACTGCAGTGGGAAGCCCTAGGTCTAAACAGAAGTTGATAAAGTACAACTTGAGAGTAGGGAACGTCCACGCAAAGCACCAAAAGGAAACACCAAAATAGAGAATACATGGTGGAATACCTTTCTGGATAGTGGGACTGCACGTTGCCATATTATCTGCCTAGTTTGGCTCCGTGTTATTGCACCCTGTGGCAGCTGTGGTGGCTGTGCCTTGCCCCATTGTCCTGAAACCGTCTGCAGCAAAAACTGTGCAATGTAGTTGTCTTGGGAAGCTACAGCAAGCCTTACCATGGTGATGGAAGCCTGGGGAAACAAATGCGAAGTACAGAATTCCCGGCAGCTGGCTTGCACTGTAATTAATAGTGAGAGTGTGCATAAGGTGCAAATTTTGCCTGCAACGTGGTGCGTAGTCGCATGGAAGTGGCTGCCAGTGGCACAAAATTGAAATATTGAGGTTGGTGTGTTTGTTTGAATGCACATTGGCCTGCCAAGCACAGAAGCCCTTCACAATGACACAGGGCTGGACTGTGCCACTTTTTGCTTTGCTGATATTTGTGCACCTCTCGCTCCCCTTCACGCATCCCTCCTTGCTGAAGACTGCGAGCATGTGATTGCTTTTGTCCTTGTCCCATCGCCTGTATTTGTTGGTGATGCAGAGGTGAGGGTGTCATATATGAGGCGATGCCTGGCCGAAGGGAAGGCCCAGGGACTGGTGCTTCCATGGCCTACCAGCTGGATATAATAACAGATCTCAGGTGTGCACACTCTGGTGCCTCATTGGATCACCAATTGCTTCAATTGCCTCCAACTGCTGGATAGGATGGCTGCTGGTGCGTCGCAGGGGCAACAGTGAGTACTGGTTCTGTGTTGCCTCTGCAACATTTTATGTGTTGAATTCGCTCAAAGTTGCTACTGAAGCTGCATGAAACAACAGCGGCCCTGTATAGATGGAGGATGTGATTCCACACGCAAGGGATAAGCTGGCATGTGTCAGAGATGTATTGCTATTCAATGTTAAACTTCCATGCTTTCTGATGAACAGCAATGTGTAAGCTGCGCACCACCTATCGGGAGCAGTGAACCCACCTGAAACCAAAAGAATGTTTGTTGGTGGTCTGTTGGTTATTTGAGGAGCTTATTAACACTCATATTGATCCTGTCACATTGTCCATTCACTGCCATATGCTCTGCTGAAATCAGAAGCTTTTGGTGTACTTCATGTTCCCCAAGCCCCAAAGCCAGGCTACTAAAACAGAGCTAACTGAGTTACTATATGCTCTCTTGTGGCCACCTGACGCATGCGTGCCACACGTGTCTACCTTGTTCCAAGAAAGCTGCATATATGGTAAATGCAGTGCTTGTTGTCCAGTGGACTTGTCATGGGCGTGTTGAAATGGCCTATATCCCGATTCGTGGTTGCATCTGTGGTTGATATCACCCAGGGCACTGGATCCCAGTCGAATTGCACAAGAGAAAGAGAAAGAGAGGCGGAAGGATGTGGAGGAGAAGGGGAAAAGGAGCCGGGAAAGAGGAGTGCCCCATTCTGCCAAGCCATCAGTACACTCACAGCCCAAAAGAGATCCAAAGGCGAAACCTAAGGCGAGTCGAGTTTCATGTTGCTTGTTGGCCAGCTGTCCTGACTGTTTTGCTGGCCTGTGTTGTCAACCTGCTACATTGGATGGTTTCTGCTGGTGGATAAGCAGCAGCCCGGCCTGGTAGCCTGTCATCTGTGAAGTTTTGTGTCAGAAGCAGATACTGTCTATTGTGTGTTTTCTGTGACATGTCCTGGCCATTGTGTATTGTGGCTACAGCACATGGGCTTGTCTGTTTTTCTTAGGCTTTGCACAAAAGCCCATGATTGCTGTGGTGAGTTGCATTGGTGTCGCTGCTGTCAGCTTTCACATGGTTATCCTCCTGTTGCACACCATAGTGAAATTCTTGCACAGCTGGCTTTGGGACTATTTTAAGTCGACCTGTGGCTTGTGCCCAGGCCAGAGAGGCAAAAGAGTCAGCTCAGGATCGCCTGAAGCGCATCATGGCAGCCCAGCTGAACAAGCAGGTGCAGAAGGACAACTTGGTGACAACGCAGAAGAAAATTCAGGTGAGAGACAAGGACTATGATTCTCAGGTTGTGCCCCCTGGGCTTGTGCACAGGAACAAACGAAATGCACCTCCTTCCATTGTATTAGGCTGAGGTAAAGTTGTCAATTGCAAGGAGATTGGCACTCAGTGCTGCAGGCCAAGAAATCGGGAATGATCCAGACTGTTGTGCCGCCAGTGGAATGGGTGCTCAATCACAATTGGGCAACAAGACTTCCAGTATGATGTTGACTGTGTGCTTGGGCGCAGTGTTGAATGACCAACATGAAGTGCGTCCTCTCGTCCTCATGCCATCCCTGTTAAAATTTGGTGGCAAGTTTGTTTTTCTTGAAGAATTTGCTTGAAAGCTTTGTTGGGTACCCCTTGCTCCATTGTTCAACTGTATATCACTGGCATTGACTTTGTAATGTGTGTGTGAAGGCTGAACGCGATCGACAGGCCCGTCTGCAGATAGAGCGCGTTGCCTTTGCACAAGGACAGCACGAATCTCCAAGGTAAAGGGGGGAGGGGGGGGGGGAACACTGGGCTTGGACTGGCTACAAGGTGAAAGGATGGCGCACCTGCAGTTGCACGTAGCGGCAATGGATTCTGTTGCCAGTGAGGAGGGCACAGCTGAACTTCTCGTGGAGCGCTGCATCACCCTACTCTGCACACTTCCTCCCAGACACGATGCGGCAGTCTGGGAAACCCAACGACATGCAAAAGAATGTTGTGAACGAGCATTTGAATGTTTCAAACATCTTATGGGTGATAGGGTGGTGTTTTTATCAAGCTGTGAGGAAAGGAATGGATGATAACTTATGCCTTCCTTTTCCATTTTCATTGTGACAGGAGTGGGTCTCCTTCACCATCGCCTGTCCCACACCGCCGGTATCGAAGTCCCTCTCCACTGCCAAGGTCAAGGGGCAGGTCAAGGACATGGTCCAGGTCAAGATCTTGGAGCAGGAGCAGCAAAAGCCGAAGTCCAGCCAGAAATCGAACCCGTATGCGCAGTGTCAGCAGGAGCCGGAGCCGAAGTTGGGAACGATACAGGTCTGCCCGTTACACCCAATTGATGCCATATCGTGGAATCTATTGTGACACTATTCGTCTACAGGAACGGATGTGCCACATGGTGTGCATGCCCCCTGCATGTGCAAGAGCTCTTCCTGTGAAAGATGGTGTGGAAGTGCTGAATGTGTCTTTGCCAGGACCACCTCCACAAGCAAGAGCAATGCACTCAGGAGGGTTTGTTTACCAAGACATGCATGTTGCAGACTGCACAATTCGCACATTGATGACACCTTAATCAGGTTCCCAGCTCTGTTTATTGGCTTAGGGGGGAGGGAGTGGGGGGAAATGGGACAGCTTGTGCCAAAGCCAAGATTGCAGAGCTGAATGTCTGCAGAAAAGACAAACAACGTGTCCATTTCGTGTCTTGAAGAGCAAGATCGCAACCATTGTGTTTGCTGGCTTCACACAGTGCACTGTCAAATTGCGTATTCAGTTGCACCACATAGGCGACAGCCTGGGTGTTTTGTGTGTGTGTGTGTGTGTGTGTGTGCCTTGTGCAAACCTGCATTTGATTGGGCTCCAAAGGTCTTTATCCCCACAAGCACAATATCTGACACAGAAGATGTGCAGAGGAACTGATAATTGAAGGTTGGAGTGTGCAGTATGATCATGACTTTGTGTTTGCATTTGAACGAGCTGGAAGCCATATCTGTGGCAGATGTGCCCACATTTATGTCTACTGGCTCGTGTGCCTTGTCTGCATCTGCTCCAACCCAGGCTCTTGGAGTGTTTACCAACCTTGGGGACAATGGAGGGTCATGTGACTCAGCACACCTTTGTTTTTCTCAGTGTTCTGCATTTAAGCTGTTGCAGTTCAAGCAAATTGCATCAATCTGGTGTTGATGCCCTGCCTTTTGTGTGTTTGTTTTAGACGCCACTGAGCAGAATCACCAGGATGGACGCACTGTGGGTGGTTCCCGATATTTGGGACCTGTTGTTCAGCCACCTCCCGAGGAAACCACCCTCTTCAGTTTCGCCTGACTGCATCTGGAGTGCACCTGCAGCCTCTCTTTCGTGTTGCGATTGGCTCCCAGAGGGCTTGGGGTTGTCCGCACACCTACCCAGGCATCCCTTTGGACTGCTTGCGGACAGTCGGCATACTTTTGCATCAAACATGGTGTGTGCAAGGGCTGGGGGGCTGATAGGCTGGGGGATGTAGTTTAGGCACATCGGCACAGGTAGATACTTGTGTTGTGCGGGGATGAGTCAGAAATTCCTTGCTCAGGAGGGGTTTTTCCCGATGTATGACATGCTTCCTTTCAAAACATCGAGATTCTGATAGGTTATGGTGGGTAGTGTCTGTCCTGGCGCTTGCTGCTCAGCACAACAGTGTGGAACAGGGCCAGGCATGCAGGATGGGCTCCATGGCAGTGCACAGGACCCTGTGTGCATGTTTGATCGTCAGCCCCTGGTAGATGGTGTGCCTCTGTCACACTGGCAGCTTCAATCGTTGGCTGGGCTGTCAAACCAGGCTTGCGGCGGTGGCATTGCTAGGCCTTCCTATGGATTGAAAGGAGTGTAGCTCTTGTGGGACAAACACAGTGTGCATAGACTCATGCACCACCATGGTTTCAAACTTCGAAGCTGTCGACATTTGCTGAGGCAACTTTTCAACAGTGCATGTTCCTGTTGCATGCAGTAGGGGTCTGCGCATGCCGCTTTGAATCAATTTCTTTGCTCCGAATTTCGAGTCGACTACTTCTGTGACTGCCTTTCGTTGCTCCAGGCCATAGGCTCTGCTGTCTTGCAGATCTCGTATCCAGGTTGTACTGCTCTATTGTGGGAGTCACAACCTCCGGCAATCTGAAAGGACAACCGCCCTTGGGATGTTGGCAACCGATTGGCCGTGATGGTTTTGGCAACGAGCATGGCCTGGATATCAGAAACAATGACCCACGCAAGTGTGGTAAATGCTGTCTCGCTGACTCTTGCCGTGTAGCTGAAGGAATGTCCCTGTTAAGCTGTGCAGATGAATTCACTGGTTCGACTGTGCACTAGTGTATTGGTGTACCATTGTCCTAGTGGGCTGATTGTAAGAACGGAGATGCAGTGGTGCGGGAACCTATGGGAGTCTATGAGAGGCATGCCACAATGTTTCTCTATCCATATGAAGACAAACCTTGGAATGCCTGGGGACAACCTTGCTTGGTGCTTTTGGACATTGTTGGTGTCAGAGTGTATGTGCAAATTCATGTTCAAATGGGGGTTGTACGCTGTTCTCTGTATTAACACTTTCACAGGAGGGTTGGAGAGGTGGTCAAGGGTCGGCAGAATCGTTTCTGAGAAGAGAACACAACTGGAAATCCCACAAACCACAACCCTGTTCCAGTCGTTGGGGGCTTGGATTGGGTGCCTCATTTCCATTGGCACTCGATGCGCAGGAATGACGATTGCCGCTGTCACACGACCTGGCTCATTTTTATGTAATCGGTTTTGTCCAGGCAGCTTTAAGTCATGGTCACTGAGGGACTGCCCAGCCTGATGGCCAGACAAATCCAATAAGCTCTTTGATGAAACTGGAAGCTGTTTGTGTAAATTGTCATTGCATTTTGCGTTTTGGTGCTTGGGTGACGCCGACTACCAAGAATCTGTCGACCCGAAGGAAAAGGATTGCAGCTTTTTAGTACATCGGCCTGCCCCCTGTCACGTAAGAGGCTCCTCGTCATAGGCCGGGAAGCATGTGGCCAACGATGTGGACGAACGCGACGGCCATGGCGTAAAGCCTGGCATGTGCCCTCAGGGGGATGACGAGAGCACGATGCACTCGCGGTCCCGTCCACAACGCCCCGCGTGTTAGTGTCTTGAGCCCTGCAAGAATTGGACCCCCGGGTTTCGGCCCTGGCCTCGTGGCCTTGAGGCCCGCGAAGAGGCAACAGAGACGTGATGGACGTGGCTTGGCGCCGTACTGCGGGCCGTGCTGCTTATCAGCATATACTGGGCCCACACCTGGCACCCGGCCAGAGGCCAAACGACCTGAGCATGTCCTTGCCTGCGAACCCGGTACCCAACAACGGCGGCCTCCGCTAGCCGTCTTCGACACGGCGCACCCGTCAGCCACAGCCGCGCGCCGGCCGGCGCTTTGGGCGCATATAGAGGGGCAGCGCATGCGCAGCCTCCCCGTTGCCAAGACACCTTGACGCCCCGGATAGCCAAGACGGAACCCTCGGTGTGGCAGCCGTGCATGATCGCCGGGGGCCGTCTCCAGACCACGCCCGTCGGGACAGTGCGCAGGGGCGGCGGGCGTGGTGTCCGCGTCTCCCAGGGCGGCTGCCCATCGGTGAGTTGCCGCCCGCGGCGACCTGGAACATTGGATGGCTGGATTGGTCGCGTATCGCCGAGGCTGGATGGATCGTTGGGAGAGCGTGTCTGAAGAGTGGCTCTGGAGATGGGCTTTGCAGGACACGCTTCACTTGGCCGGAGGGGGCTGCGCGTAGAGGCGTGGGGCAGCGCTGGGGTGCAAGGGTCTGCCGGCGTTTGCCACCAGGGAGGAGCCTCTGGAGGATGTTTGTGCCCAGGGTGCCCACGGTGGTGTCTCTGGGCCAGCTGGACGACGACAGCGCCGCGATTGACAGCGGGCCGCTGTCGCCGGACGCGCCTGTGGCGCAGTGCGCCCACGTGCGCCTGCCCAAGGTTTCGTTCGCATTCCAAGAGGGGCGCCATTGCCAGCGTGTGAGGTCGTTCGGCGAGCTCCGGGATCTTGAGGACTGGGAGAAGCGCAGGTGCGGCGATGCAAGATGATGTCGTCAGCCCGCAATCCCCTGCTCTTCGGCATTTTCGACGTTCTCCCCTGATCGACGCCAATCCTGATTGCTTTCTGCCGGCTGGGCGTTCCAATCTGTCCCCTTGGGCGCGCGGCTAATCCCGTTGATTGGCGCCTCTCTCGCCGCGACAACCTGCGCCATGCTTGCCCAGGCCAGACATCACGGACGTCCTGCAACCCCCGACGGTATCCAGTGACGATGATCTGTCCGCGGCGCCGGTGGATCTCCCTGAGGCCTTCGCACCAGCCGACGAGCCCAAGAGCCTGATGGAGGAGACGCTACTGGGCCTGTGGGAGATGTGCGCGGAGAGCGGGCTGTTTCGTTACGACGTGACGGCATGCGAGACGAAGCCTGTGCCGGGGCTGTACGGCTTCGTCGCCCAGCTGAACGAGGGCAGGGCCACGAAGAAGAGGCCAACGGAGTTCCGCGTCGACCAGGTGGGTGCCCTTTGCTCGTTTGTCGTTTCCTCGGATCCCCCGCCTTTAATCCATTCGCTGTCCGTCGTTTGCTTCTCGTGCGGGTGGATTGGTTGTTCGTTCGTTCGCTTGTTGGCTGTTCGCCGGACGCAAAGGCGTCGGTGGTACTGCTGAAGACGACTTTGGGCCCGTTTGAGGTCGTCGCGCGCGTGGTGGGCGGCGGGGCCGCTCCAATCGGAAACCCGCTTTGCCGCTGATCTGGTCCACCGCATTGCCAGCGGCGAGGCCTCGCCATTAGCAAACAAACTTGGGATGCAGAGAGGATCCTGTCGAAGTGCCTCTGCATCCGTCCGGCAATCAGTGCCAAGCCACCCGCTGGGGACGGAATATGCGAATGTAGCGCGGCAGTTGCCGTATAACTGAATCCTGGGATTCATTCCATGCACTCTTAATAGATGCAAGAGCAGTGCTTTCTCATGTCTTTTGACAAATGCAGCCACAAAAGATGGCACAATCTTTTGCATTTGTTGAATGGATAAATTGAGCCTGCGTGCCTTCACAGGCGATGAAGTTATCACTGTGACATCGTCACCTTTATGGTGGTTTGCTCCGCACAGGTCGTCCAGCCATTCGATGAACAGAAGTTCAACTTCCTGAAGGCACGTGTGAAGGAAGTGCTGTTTCAGTTCGATGCCGAAGCCAGCGGTGAGACGATCTTTGAGGAAGACTCTGCCACGGGTGCCAACCCTGGCCTTGTGCTCATCAACATTAGCCCCATCGAGTATGGCCACGTCTTGCTGGTCCCACGAGTGATGGATCGCCTGCCACAGCTGATCACAGAGGACTCGATGCTCCTGGCGCTCCAGTTTGCTGCAGCAGCTGAGAATCCATACTTCAGGGTCGGCTACAACTCGCTGGGAGCATACGCAACGATCAACCATCTGCATTTCCAGGTGTGCATGAATGGCAGGCGATGGTGTCGCCAAGTGTCATGTCCTGCCTTTTGATCACAGCTTCCATGCATCTCTCTGCGCTAGGCTTTTCTCATGTCATTGGTTTCTCTGCTTTTTGTTGTTCTCATTGGTGCTGATTGAATTGAATTCTGCAGTGCTATTGTTTCCTGCAGTTGATATCCTCATAAAACTTCCACAGCCACCGCACTTGCTCCCCTCACAGGCTGTGTCGACTTGCAACATATCTCTGAACTGGATTGTTGTGGGTTGTGCATCAGTGCTCATTTTTGAGGTGTTATTGGCACTGTTGTCGACCAGGCCTATTTCCTATTGGCTCCATACCCAGTCGAGAGAGCCCCGACCATGCCTTTGGAGCCAGCCAACTCGAAGCACCCTGGTGTGAAAGTGGCGCAGCTTTCTGAATATCCTGTCAAAGGCTTTGTCTTTGAAATGTCCTCGGACTTGCAAGAGATGGCAGGCGTGCTTGCACGTGCATGCACATACATGCAGAGGGCCAATATTCCACACAACTTGCTGATTTGTGACTCTGGGGCAAGAGTGTTCCTGTGGCCTCAGGTGAGGACTGGTTCTGTCGTTGTCCCGTTTCGCATTATGTGGAGCTGCAGCTGCCAGCACTGAAAAAGTCCAGTGACAACAACCCCAACAAGAAATGTGACGTCACATGAAGGACTCTCTGCAGTGGATTAGGAGGAAAGGCCCTATTGCTTATGCCCATTGCAAGCATTGGATATGGGTGGGCAACCTGGTGCAATTTGCAGCCTGTGTGCGAGTATACCCAGATTTCTCTCACAGGTTGTTGCCGCCTGTGCAACAACATGGTGAAACTGAGGATGCTATCTCATGTGGCTGGTGCAACTGTGGTGCTTGTTCCCCCACGAATGCAAGGAAACTCATTTCGTGGCATCAACCATCCAGTTGCTGGGACTGCCTCAGTGTGGAGCTCAATGTTGTGCTGTCAGTTACGTGCAGGATATTGGCAGGAGCGCCATGCTTTTGAGACCTCCATTCTCTTCCCAAACAGGTTGTGGGATACATTCTCAGGCTGTCGGCTGCATGTATTTGAAGCCTCCGTGGTCATCGATGCTAGTTGTGGGAACAGACAAGGCGGATGGCAACAAAACAGCCCCCCTTCAGCAGCCTGCCCCCGTAGGCAAGGCATATGCATTGATATCGCGGAGAGCTAAGCGAGCAGGACATTGAACCTGGTTCTTGTATGCAGGACTACTCATTGGCTGGGTGATTGCTGTCCTTTTGGATGCTGAAACTTTTGTAGGGTCTGTAGGGTGCTGCTGTAGGGTGGCTGTTGTTCGTTTCACCACATTACCTGGCAGCTTGGCAGCAGGCAGTCTTTTTGTCCAATCCTTGCTTGTAAAATGGAAAGGGGAAGATGGAGGAAGAAACAGTTGTGATGCCGCGCTCATGGGCTCTGTGTTCTCGGTTCTAACTCGTGCATTGTGCATGTTTGTAGTGCTATGCGGAGAAGCAGGCCAAGGGAGTTGTCGCCGAAGACATCCTCTCAACTGGGGTGGACCCTGCTGCCTTCGAAATTGCTGGCCACGTGGTGCTGAAGAACAGGGACGACTATGACAACATGACCGAAGCAAGGGCTTGGAGGATGCTCTCGGAGGTGTCTGTGGCTGAAGAGCGCTTTCAGGAAATCGCGAGGCAATGTCTCGAGTGAAGTCCTATCTGGGTGCTGCAGGTTCGCCTATTGAAAATGTTACTTTCAATGCAGGGCGGTATCGATGTTGTGAAGTCCCTACTGATCTTGACAAACGTTGGCTGATAAATGGCAGCGTCGGGTGTTGATGAACGTATTTGGGATTAGGCTTTATGAAGTGCGCCGTAGCATTGGTCCATTTCGTGAGCATCTGGGATTGCTGCCAGTTGTTCTTTCTTGGCTGCAAATGCAATCGCCGCATGGGGCGCACTGCTGCCTGAACACCGGAAGTTTTGGCTTGAGACAGCCACCGAGGGAGGGCCATGCAAAGCTGTGGCAAGCTCATTCCCGAAACTGCATGGATGAGCGAGAGGGATAGTGAAATCTTTGACAACGACCTCTGGGAATGGAAGAGCCAAAGGGGCAAGGGGAAGTTGCCGATTTGGCAACTTCAGTGGCACTGGTATCACCTGCAGTCATTTCCTTGTAAGTGTCGGCTTGTTCTGCTCCTTGCCAGGCCTCACCAGCACAGACAGCGAAGGAGTCTTCTCGCTTCATCGATTGGACCATGACGAGTGCGCCTGAAGCGCAGCCCCTATCAATGGCCCCTGACACCGCTGGTGTTGTTGCATGTCAGAGTCGCTACAGCATCCAAAGGCAACGAAATTTAGTGTGGCACAACGTGGCTGAAGTGTGTTTTCGGCATCATGTGGGCAAGCAACTGTCCATAACCTTCTTCTGCCTTGGGGAGGTTGCCTCGACCCATGCATATGCGCACACATTCACACACGACAAGGACATCACATTCCCACTCACATGGTATCCACCACGGCCCGTAAACCGAAGTTTCCACGAGTAATTGTGCTCTGTCACTTCAAGTTGCTTTTTTCAGCATGGTGCACGTCTCTCTACTTTTCTGGAGACACCTTGACACAGGGGTGGGCACTCTCAGCTGTCCATTTTAATAGCCACCCGTGTCCTCATGGGCCGTTTCCAGCTATATTCCAGCTATAAGTCAAACAGCTCCCAGGGAAGCCATTATGTCGATTGTGGTGCGTTTACGTTAAATTCACGCAAGGAAGAGGGGTGGGGGGTGGGAGGCGGGCCTGCCACGCTGCTGGGCTGAAGCGCAGCAAAATCGACATGGCATCTTGCTATTCTTTCCTCCTTTCCCAATTTGTGGCAAACAGAGTTCATTCAAAATGAACTCCGATTTCACAAACTGGAGCAGCAAGGAACAGCAGCGCTGCCCCAACGAACGGCGGCCCACACGATCCCCGGCATCCGACGCCCTCTGGGCACCACTGACGTTGGCGGCGGGTGTCCACACCCGGCGCCGTCTACCGACCGGACCGGACGCCCCCCCGTCACCCTCCTTGATGCCCCGAGGCCGTAGGTGGTCGCCGTCGAGTCGAGCGCCTGAAACCCAGGAACCTGATCCCCGTCCCGCGGTACCAGCCCCTCCGTGCTGCGAGGGCCGACCCCCACCCTGAGCCCGTCGCTCAAGCATACGACGCCGGCCACGGGCCCGCCCCGGGGCCCAAAACTCCCCGCCAGGCGGACTTGGCTCCCAATCATCGTCCCCCCAATGCGCCACGTGGGGCCCCTGTGCCGCCCGCCGTGTGCCCCCGCCCCCCTCCCCTCCCACAACACAGCCCCCCGGCCCATGCGTACACACCATCTTCGATTGGCAGCCCGGGCCAATTTCGCGCCGCTGCCTGAGCCGATCGACTCCTCGACCGCCCAGGGAGCTCGGAGCGCCGCGACTGCCCCACGGCGGTCGGCCTGCCTCCGGGTGGCGCCCTGAACCAGCGGCGGCGAGCGACCGGCCGGCGGTGCCGCGCTGAGCCGCAGGGCCCCCCAGCGGGCGCTCCCGGGATCCTGGTCGGTCCGAGAGGCTGCGGCCCCCCGGCGCGCGCGCCATGAGCGAGGAGATCGACAAGCACGTGCTGCGGAAGTATGAGATACAGCAGAAGCTGGGCAAGGGGGTGCGTCTGCTGCGCGGCGGCTGCGATCCCTGGCACGCCCCCGCCCGCCACCGCGCCCAATGTGTCGGCCCACGAAACTGACTGCCGCGGCGCCGGCGCTCTGGCCAGGCCTACGGCATCGTGTGGAGGGCGGTAGACCGCCGCACGCGGGCGACGGTCGCCCTGAAGAAGATCTTCGACGCATTTCAGAATGCGACGGATGCCCAGGTGAGGCCGTGCTGCCCCCGCCTGGGGCCAGAACCCTAAGAGGTGCGGGGTGCGCCAGCGGTCGTCCGGGGCCTCCGGAGGCGCCATGCCGGCTCGGTGAGCCCCTCGGAGTGCTCGGCGTGACCGCGTGTCGACGCTGGTTGCTTGTGCCGTGCGCAGAGGACGTTCCGGGAGATCATGTTCCTGCAGGAGGTCTCCAACCACGAGAACATTATCAGGTGGGCGGGAAGCCGGGCGGGTTGGCCGACGGGCGCTCGGAAGTGCGGCGGCGGCGGCCGGCCGTGCGCCCGAAAGCGGCCCGGAACCGCACACCCGGGTTTTGTCGCCGTGCTCCCGGCGCCGTTGCTTTTGCTCGTTTCGGCATGCCGTGGGCCCCTCGCCGCGGCGTCCGCGGGGCATTGCCGTCCCCTCCTCCACTCGAGGCCAGCGCTCGAGTCACCAAGGCGCGGGGTAGGGCCAAATTGTGCGTTCCCGGCACCAGCCTGGTTGTCTGCGGATCCTGACGCCGCACCAGTAGGGGCCATTTCGCTCGGTGGCGGGGCGCGATGTTTCCCTTCCCCGCGCTTCCGTTCTTGTTGCGACCTGTAGGATTGCCAGCGCTTGGGTGCCGCATCCGCAGCTCCGCTAGGGGCTGGCATTGGTATGAGCCCGGGCTCGCTTGTGGGTGCCCTCGTGAGACTGGTGCAGGCCCGCCTGCATGGTGCGGGGTTCAGCTGGGGTGGCGTCCCATGTGCTGGTTGTTGCCCTCCCACAGCGTCAGCCACTGGAGCGGTCTGGGATTGATTGCCCTGTGCTCTGTGCGACAGACTGCTGAACGTATTGAAGGCGGACAACGACCGCGACATATACCTGGTGTTTGACTACATGGAGACGGACCTGCACTCGGTCATCCGGGCCAACATCCTGGAGGAGGTGCATAAGAAGTACATTATGTACCAGCTGTTCAAGTCCCTGAAGTACCTGCACTCAGGAGAACTGCTGCACAGGGACATAAAGGTGATGGGAGCCAGTTCTTGAGCGTGTGCGTCGCTGTGCTCTTGGCAAGATCGTTGCCAGTGAGACACTCATCTGCCCTCTCTGTTGCAAGTCCCAATTGTTGGAGTTGGCACTACAAGGGGCTCTACGCATTGTTTCTGTCCTGATTGCTGGATTGTTGAAGGGCCACACTGCTGAAACTTTGAGCTGGTAAGTGCAAACATGTGAATGGGTTTGCTGGGGTATGGCAAGCAGTTCTTCTGAAAATCTGGAGTATCTGTTCATCGCTGCTGGTCCAACAGCAATCACCCACTTGTTCCTTTTGTGGGTGCACACTTCTGTTGTTGCATGTAATATTGTGCATGGATTGCTCAAAAATGACCAAACGCTGCTCCCTTGCGCACCAAAGGAATATAAAAATATCCAGAGAAACCGTAATGTGATTTCTACTCAGGCCATCTCTGAAGCAGAGTCCAAACTGGGTTCCAGTTGGAAGCTGCTGAGTTGCATTACCTGCCCACAAAGCACCGAACATATGGCAAGCTGTCAAAGTGTTCAAGAGTTCAATGACATCACACCATAATTCACCACAGTATGCTACAACCATATTGCTGACTACAGAGGCACCCGGCTCACACCCTGTTGCTGCGGTCCTAAACTGATGGCTCCATTTATCACTGCAGACCAGACTCAGACTTGTTGTTTTTGGTTCTTTCACAGCCCAGTAACCTGCTGCTCAACAGCGAGTGCCAGCTGAAGCTTGCAGACTTTGGTCTGGCCCGCTCGCTCTCCAGCCTGCTGTCCGATGATGGAAGTGTTGCGGTGCTCACGGACTACGTGGCTACACGATGGTACAGAGCTCCTGAGATCCTTCTGGGCTCAGCGCGATACACCTATGGAGTGGACATGTGGTCGAGCGGTGTGTATGCTGACTCTATTGCATAGTTTCCTTTTGTGCTCTGAGGTTCCTATGCCATCGTCAATAGAATGGAACCGAGTATTCCGACATGCTTGCTGAGGATGTTTCTGCCATTGCATGTTTCTTCTCGTTTTTGAAACAACGATGTTTGGTGCGAATACTGGGTTTCAAGATCCCCCTTATTGTTCGCTGTTGATCATGTTGCAATGCTGTGCCTGTGAGAGCTTTTGTCAGGGAGGCTTACTGGCGCTGTTGTTGAGGGCGCTGGTTATGCAGTTTGTTGTGTCGATCGGCGTCAGATATTGGCACTGGTTGTAGCAAGCGAAATAGCGGTGAAACTGCAGGATGGATGTTTCCATTCTGTGACTCCCTTCTCACGGGCACCCTTCAACCTGGCTCACCTGGTGTGGCCGGGTGTGAGTTGCTGTTGGTGTTGTCATTGTCACTAAGCTTGCACAGAGTATCAGCTTATGATTGTCATGTCTCTGTCCCATGCTAACAGTTTTGCAGATTGGTCCATCCAACTAATAGTCCCTGGAAGGGGCAGGCGTAAGTTTGCTGGTTGTGCTTCATTTGTGGCACTGTGAGCGGATGTCCAGGAGGAGCCAATGTTGATTTCCTTGTGCTTTCGTCATTTGTGCTCAGTTTGTTTTCACCCTGCCCAAACAGGTGTACCTCTTCATGAAAGAGATTGAGCACTTTCCGAACTGTGGGGCTCTGCTGTTGAACTCAATGTGAAATTTAAGCCAACTCAAAAACAGGCCATTAGCTCACAGTTGCATGTGGTGCTCAAAGGTTGCATCCTTGGTGAGCTCCTTGGAGGCAAGCCCATTTTCCCTGGTACCTCCACAATGAATCAATTGGAGCGCATTACGGAGATCACGGGTCCCCCAACTCGTGCAGATCTGGATGCCACACAGTCATCATTTTCAGCAACGATGATCGAAGGGTGCCGGTTTGCGCCACAGCGTGACTTGCGTGAGATGTTCCCAAGTGCTTCTCGCGAAGCTGCTGATCTCCTTCGCAAGCTCCTGCAGTTCAATCCAAACAAGAGGATATCTGCTGAGGACGCTCTGAGGCACCCCTATGTGGCTCAATTCCACAATCCCTCCGATGAGCCGACTGCCATGAGGTTGATCACCATTCCGATCAACGACAATACCAAGGTATGCGACATTGGGAATCGCCTACTGCACATGTGTTGGGCCCTGAGCTACCCAAGTTGCCATGGCCATTCAAGAAGGCTTGGTGTTCTGGTGCCACTTGAGGTGAAAGCATGCTGGCATGGCCCTCCTTGTGCAAACTGGAAGACTTCTCTCACTTGACACTGTTGTGGAGTGTGGAATTCAATACTGTCTTGGTTGCTTTTGGCCCATGGACAAATTAAGGCCCTTGCGCCATCTAGACCATAAACATGCACTTGTGGAATCCATTTTCTTGTTCTCAGCTTGTGTCTGACTACAGGAAGCGTAATCTGGAATGGACTCTGGGACACGTGGGGCTCTGTGTTCTGCACTACCAGCACACAAACACCTTTTGCTTTTTGCACAGTTTTCTGCACATGACCGACTGATGTGTTATCCCAGCACTGATTATTTGTGCCTCTTGCGAATTCTGATGTTGTGTCTGGCCTTTTGCAGTACACCATCTCTGAGTACCGTGACACGTTGTACTCCGAAATCGTTCGCCGGAAGAAGGAGATGAGGCGAAAAATGAAAGAAAAGGAGGCGTCAAGGGCCAGGCACAGCCGCAGTAGGTACAGGTCGGGAACGACCCAGTCGCATTCAGGGACCTCAGGGAGGTAAATATTGTGCCTGAAGGTTCGTGGGTGCTTCCGGTTTTGCCCAGAGCACGTTCTCCTCCCAACTCGTGAATGGCTTCCTGTGTGATAGCCAACTGTCCAGAGCACTGGTAGGATCGCCCTCTGCCTTAGCCTGGCTGCCATAGGGGCGATTGCAGGGGGACAGGTTTCATGGTCGCAGCAAATTTGGCGATTGCTGCGACGGTGGTGAAAGGGAGGTGGTGCCAAGTCAGTTGCTGGATGTACTCGCGCCCAAGTTGCGTGTTTATATTGCAAAGCTTCTTCTGGGCTTGGCTTGGTTGGGGGAGTTCGGTCGGGCTTGCTTGGTGTTTGATATGTTGGGACGTTGCAGGGGTTAGGAACCTGGGTTTAACTGGAGAACTCTCCTTCTGAATCATGCATCAGAAAAATGACAAGATACAAACAGGGAATAAACTCATGTCGAAATGGGCTATGATTCGCTGGAAGGCAGCGTTGTCCGGGGTGCCCGATGGGAATGTTCAAGGTGCAGCAAATTGGGGGACGCCAATGCGGTGCCAGCGAGGGTGGTGTGTGCATTTGCTGCCACCCTGGCAAGCTTTGCACCTGCCTTTTGCAGTGAACGTTAGGACCTGTGATCAGGTGCAGATCACAGTGATCTGCTGCGGAATTGGTACCTTGTGTGGGGTGTGGTCTAATGTTGGGCCATCAATGCGCCCTGGCGTTACCCAATAGGGTAGGGTTGCTGGGGGAACTGATGCACATTGTTGATGGGGACATGGAAATTCTTCTTGCACAGCGTATTCCCCTCAATAAATTTCATTGCTAGGATGGGTCCTAGTGGGAGAAGAGAATGTGACAGGAACAGCACGCAAGGTGGTCAAGAGCGAGAGAAAGGGGACGGGGATGTACGCAGGCCCGTTGTGCATATCGTTACTCAATTGGTTTCGTACCAATAAGAACACTGCTCGTGGTGTTGCATTTGTATGACGACTTGCCACAAGCGCTTGTCTTTTCTGTGGTGGTTCATGACGATTTTAGCTGTGCACCACCAGACTTTGAGATTGCGTTCATCTTTTTGAGGCTGCCAGTTTCGTAATGCTTTCCGTCTGCAAATATTGATGACCATGTTGCACTAGTTGCTTGAGTGCTCTCGTGCATGGCTTCCCTCTAGTACTGGCGTGCTGCCATAGCCATCCATAGAGGCAATTGTTTAGTCGCACAGAGAGGGTAATAGTATTGCAGGAGTGGTTGTGGTCCGCACGGAGAAGGCATTTCGCTGCGTCTCGTGATCGTGAAGACAACAGGCTGGCTTTGGGGGTGCAGGCGGCTGTGCAGATGCGCAAATAGTGATGGTGGAGTCCACATAGTACTGCTCCATGGCTTTTGTTGTCTTTCCAGCCGTCCAAACAGTGCCAAGGCAGGTGGGCGTTTCATAGGGGAAGAGTGTACAGCGGGCAAGGGGCCGAACAGGCGAATAATGTAGTTTCTTTTTGTTTCGCCCCAGCTTTTTTCAGAGGAAATGAATGGCGGGGCATTGCTTCCCAACCGCACACAGATTTTTGGGCCTCGTGTGGTTCGCAGAGGATTGTTTCAATTCCTTTTTTTTTCATTGCCACTTCCGGTGTCATTGCTCGCGGAGGGGAGCTTGCTCTATGCCATGGTTAAGGAAAGTCGAAGTGCCGCTTATGGCGATGTGTCTACACTTCGGCTTATGTTTCTCTCCCCCTGGCATCGTGAACGTCACTAGGTGAAGGGATGCGGGCTGCATCCCTCCATATTACTGCATGCTCTGCCAAGTCGCGTTGACAGCACGATGGTCAGCTGTGGCCTTTTTGGCTGCTTTTAAGCGGTTCTTGGTGCTGGACGAGCGTGGGCGTTGCACAAGTGCGCGGCTCACTGTCGCATGAACCGACGTTCAGCAGTGCTGGGACGGACTGTACAACCGCGCCTGGCGCAGAGCGTTTCAGGGTACGTTGAGCACGCTGGTTCTCAAGGCGACGGGGCCAAGGCGACAAGGCCGGGCATGATGTCGGCACCCCTTGCGCTGTTGCTGGCCTGCGACCCGAACACATCGCGCCCCGCGCTCGTCCTGCCGCTCACACAGTCGTTCGAGCGTCCGTGATCGGGTGCCATGGCGCCCCGTCAGTTGTTCAGGATGATTGGCGGATACAACCCCCACCAGACGTCCACTCTTCCGCTCCCGGTGTTGCCTACTCTGGCCACCTGCTTCGCCGCCCGCCTGTGGACGTAGCTCTCTCCCCCGCCCCCCCCCCGGCTGTCCTCGCTGCCCTCCCCACCCGTGAAGCCGCCCCCACCCCCGCCGCCCGCCCTCCCCGCGCTCCCGCCGCCCCCGAACCCCCCGGGTGAGCCAGGGCCGGAGTCCAGCCTCCCCAGGGACAGCCCGCGCATGAGCTCGGCCTCGCGCACGCCGCGCGCCCAGGTTGAGTGCGCGGCGGCCGACATGGACATGGACATGGCGGTCTGCAGCCGCACGCTGCCGAGCATGGCCCCCGGCTCCAGGGCCTCTGCCGCAGAGGGGCTGCCGCCGTGGTCTCCGGCATCGGGAGATCCCGTCGCCCGGATGGCGTGCGCGACGGCGGAGCCGGCGCCCCGGAACACGTTCGCGACGACAGACCGCGCGCCGCGGATGGCGTTCCCAACGGCGCAGCCGTCCTGGCCCGGCATCCGTACCGGCGACCCCCCCCTTTTGGAGATCGTCGCCGGTTTGGCGTCGCAGCCGTCGCCTTCCTCCCCGCATCCCCCGCCTCCACCGGCCACGACCAGGATCCCGTCCCAGGAGCCATTGCCCCACGCCCCGCTGGTGGTGACGAAGGAAGCACCCCCCCCACCGGTGGGGGCGCAGTGCAGGGCCCGGGTGGACATCCCCCCCGCCAGGATGCACAGCGCCTGGCCGGCTTGCAGGAAGAAGCCCCCGCCAACGATGGCCCCTCTTCCGCCCGCATGCTGGGGCCCGTCTCCCGCCTTCGCGCCGAAGGCAACTATGTAGTAGTACCCGTCGCGGGGAGCCGCCCACTCCACCTCGCCGTTGCTGTAGTCGAAGGACGCCACTGGGCGCCTGCGCAGCACCTCGCTGCCCACGATCGGGGCCAGACCGCCGCGGGTCCACAGGCTGGCGCCGATGGCGCACAGCGCGTCGAAGATGCGGCGGCGGATGGGGGCGTCCGCCTCGTCCATGTCGGTGCCCAGCACCGCTATGAGGTCGGCGGGGCCCATGGACTCCAGCCTCAGCGCCTGGAGGAAGTCGTCAGAGTCGTCGGCCCTGGAAGGAAGGTGGCCGAGCCACCTGCGCACACAACCCCGCGTCCTGTAATGCCAGGCTTTGCGCCAACGTTGCCTGTGACAAATCGCCAAATGTGCGTGTGTTTAAATCCGTACCAAATAATATCGAATCTGGTGCCAAACCGTACCAAACAAAATTGAAACTTGTACCAACGCATAATAAATCTGGTACCAAATTCGCGCAGGTACCAAAAGTGTTGAACGATGTACCGAAAATTTTTGCACCCAGTACCAATTAGTCAGCGAATGGCAGCCTGCGATCAGCACTGGGCTTGCGCTTGGTTGGTTGGTTTAGGTTTTAGGGTTTGGGGTCTATGAGCCCAGTATGGCGGCAGGGATTTGATGACTGATTGGTGCTGGGTTCGACATTTTGTGGTATACCGTTCAAGATCTTTGGTATCGGCGCTAATTTGGTACGAGATTCAATACGTGTTGGTCCTAATTTTAATTTTATTTGGTACGGCGGCAGTTTGGTACCAGATTCAACATTATTTGGTGCAGAATTAAATATGTTCCCTGAACAAGGTGGAGCTTGCACAGTCGTCAGAGAGCGACACAGGGGCGACTTGCGCTGCAGCGACATTGCAAAATGGTTGCATCCACGAGTGATTCCTGCGTGGGCGTATCTGAAACGCATTACTACTGTGCTGAATCGAATTGGATGCCGCTGAATTCGACCTGATGTCGCTGTCCCCTGGACGGCGCCCTTCCCACCTGACGACCAGTGCAAGGAGGTGCACCGCTGGAACGGCCCACTCGGCTGGCTGCCTTTCGTTGTACTTTATGAGCGCCATGAGTCCTTCGCCGGACATTGCCAGCAGGCGCAGGCCGCCCGTGATCATGTCCGTGAGGAAGCAGATGTGCTCGGCGCACAAGTCCGTTGGGTCCTGCAGTGGGTACTTCAGCGACTCTTCGAGGAAGGCGCATGCACACCCTTCCACCTTCCTCATTTTCTTGCTACAGTACTCTCTACAGCGGTGTGTCAGTTCCGTGACGCCCAGCCTGTCCGCAAGGTTCCACACCTCGATGACGTTGATGTCGTCTATGGGGCATTCACCGTCGGTCGCGAACCTCAGCGTGTGCTCAAGAGCCTGAGGGACAGAGGGACGCGAATGCGCGCAATCAGGAACGGCAATCTGACGCTGCGCCTCAACCAAAAAGGACAGAATCTGGGTCGCGGCTTTTGCGTCATACCGGACGGGCAGTGATTTACGTGAATTCATTCTGGGCACCAAGCTTGAGCGCGCGTGACGTCCTCGCGGTGGTGATGGAGAGCGCGCTGACGACCGTTGCACAGATTCGACGCTCATTGACACAGCACTCTCTAACACCGCAGCAGTGTTTGCTGTACGGCACGATCCACAATTTCAATGCGAAGCATTGTCTGCGGGAATCACAACTTCCAA
>CAJHUC010001375.1:0-32702 GCA_905146915.1 Ostreobium quekettii | reverse complement strand
GAAGAGGGCAAACCGATGGAGTGCACAAAGTGGGAGCACGTTGACAAAGAAGACTTCTCCACCGGCTTGTTCCGCGTTGATGATTCTTGTCAGGGCGCTGTTGTAAACGATGGAAACCATCAGCCTGACAGCGATGACACAACAGGTAACAACGTTTCTGGTGGTTGAACGGTCGCTGGTTCGCATGTCTTGCTGGCGAACAACTCGCTGAACCAGACTCGCCCACGTATTGAGCGCTGTGGTATGCTCATGCTGTAGCTTCGAGCGACACCAACGGTGCAAATGCACCCGCTCGCAGGTTAGCTCAAAAGGGTTATATTTTTGAAAGGTTCGCGTTCATCAAAATAACGTGCCCACGCTGGTGGCAAAACCGAGGTTGTGGTTTGCACACCTCGACGCCATCGGCCTGGTATGCGCCTGAAACCGCACATGTAGACGGGCATCCGTTTCTACTCAGCTGTAGGTTGGCGATAAAATAGCCATGCTGTTCACCAGGTTGGCGCCGACGCAAACGACGGGCACGCACGTGGTGCAGGTGCGAAAAGGCGTACTTTCACGGCTTCGGCTTCGCCTCAGCGTGCCCTTGGCCTTTCAATGCTCGGTTTGACGTCTGGTGGTTCGCACGGCTAAATGCCTGAAACATCTTCAAAATATAACAACTCGCTGAACCCGACTCGCCTACATCTCCAGCGCTGTGGTACGCTCATGAAGATACCTTCGGATAACACCCGGTGCAGACCAGGGGCTCGTGGGTTAGCTCAAAAGGGTTGCCATGTGGCTGCACAGCAGCCGGTGCGCGCTCCATACGCTTGCGATTCAGCACATGAGATAAAAGCCCAGATCGCCAACCAAACAGCGTTTCTATGATGCATGCGCCCAAGAAAGGCTCGAGCAGTCATCTCCTATTTGTCCAGCCAACATTGGCAATAGCAACATCTTATTAAAAATTTGTTTTTACTTTGCTTAGGAATTTAACCTCATGAATCAAATGAAAAGGCGATTTGCTATAGCTTTAACAATAGCGCTAATGGCCAGCTGCTCATCATCAGAAAATAAAAATAACGACTCGAGCGATCATGAAGAGGATATGTCATACCCCAAAGATTCTGGGGAGAATGATATGTTACGTTCCGAAAACCTCGATTGTCATTCACAAGATAGCGAGACATGCACCTTGGCTGAAAATTGTGGAAGAGTCACTGCCTTTCGAGTTGTCTATTCACAAACAGATGACTCTTGCATGAAGGGAGCTCTCTATAGAGCTTACTGTTCAACAGATGAAGTTCCTTCCATGCCCATCAGGTATTTTAAAAAAACGTCGAATGGCGAACCTGCCCAGGTGATTTGGCTTAACAATTCCTACGATGCACCCCCAAACGATGGAGAGTGGATACCATGTCCAGGTTCGATGAGTGAGACGACACCGGAAGAATGTTATTGTAATTTGTGAAAGGCACGTGCACATGCAAATACACTCACAGTCTGCTTTCAGAGTCCGTTTCTATCCAACTCCAGCTGGATAGAAACGCATCGCTCAGGCGTCGAGCAAGTGTTGGGCGTGCCTGTAAGAAACGTCGTGCAACCCGCATCGCATCTGGATTTCGCAGGTGTGGTGCCGAAATCAGTCGCCGGTGATGCGCATCAGCCACATTGGCAACAACTCGCTGAACCCGACTCGCCTACATCTCCAGCGTTGTGCTACACTATTGCAGATACCTTCGGATAACGCCCGGTGCAGACCATGGGCTCGTGGGTTAGCTCAAAAGGGTTGGCCTGCATGAAAGTAAGGACACGGATGTTAGAACTAAGTATCAACGATACTGTCCAGCAGTTTCATGACATAGGTGAGATAGAAGACTACGTTTCTAACCTGCTCAATCAAACAGGTGGAGAAGTGTGACTGTTTCATCCTTCAGGTTCACGTCTATGCGTCCTCTTTAATCAAGCAAGGGCATTTGTAATGTGGATGTCTGAGGAAGGAGCTTCGAGTTTCAGCTCACGCGATCTAAATTGCCCAAATGGCGAAGAGCGTTTTCTTCTGAGCAACGGTCAATACGACACTTATCCCTCTTCGTGGACTGTAAACCGACAACAGGCTCGAGACGCGCTTGTTTACCAGGCAAAACACGGACAGCGTTGCTCTTCCGTGACGTGGCACGACGATTCTCTTGGCTGAACAAGAGACACGCACGGCTCTCACTAGAAAGAGCACCTACAGCTTCCACCCCGAGCTTAACCGCATAAAACCGAGGGCGTAAGGCAGTGAACTGTGAGGTTCATATTAAAATGAGTCTCAGTGACTGCTCTTCTACAGGCCACACCCATGATACATGGCCTTGAGTTTGGTTTGCCCCTATGGATGCGAAAGGCAACACTCTTCAACTCACGCCATGCTTGCTGTTTTGAAGTAGCTAAATTCCTTGCGCACTGCCATTTTCAGCGATGCAGGCCAACAACTCGCTGAACCATGTAGGCGTGAGATGATGTAAGATGGAGGAACCAGGCCCGCAAAAAAGCCTGGCGAGGAGCTCGAACTGAACCAGGGTCGACAAAGACCGAGAGTCTGCAGGAGCCATCGCCAGGCGCGGGCTTGGGCGCGCCCAGAGTCCGAAGGGTTGCCTATCCTCGAAAGGATGTCTACATGGCTGGACCACGGCGCGCTTGGCCACTCACAAGACTAGCGCCTACGGTTCCACATGTCACCCCGACCTCAGTTTGCCGGCATCGACGTCTCCAAGGACTCCCTCCACGTCCACATCGCACAGCACCTCATGGACAACGACGGGCCCTTCCGCGTCTTCTCCTTCGATCACAAGGGCTTATCCCTCTTGAAAGCATGGCTTCTGGAGCACCACGTCCAGCACACCGTCTTCGAGGCCAGCGGCGGCTACGAGAACACCCTCCGCGCCTTCCTCCTCGAGCACCACCTCCCCTGCACTCGCCTCCAGCCCGAGCGCGCTCGCGCTTTCGCGGTTGGCATCGGCGCCATCGAGAAGACCGACAAGCTCGACGCCAAAGTCCTGGCGCGCATGGCCTGCGTTCGCACCCAGCACAAGGAGGTCTTGCGCTCGGAGACTCAGCGCGAGCTGGTGACCTTGATGGACTTTCGCCTCCAACTTCGCGAGGACCTCACGCGCCTCAAAACGCAACGCCAGAAACAAACCAATGCCTGGATCAAGGAGACGCAGGACGAGCGCATTCGAGACCTCGAAGTCAGGCGAGATGCGCTCGACAAGCGCATTCAGACGCTGGTGGATGGAGACCAAGAGATGAGCGCGCTGTGCGAGCTGATGTGCCAGCTCAAGGGCGTCTCGTGTGTGACCGCATGGAGTCTGCTGGCGTATCTGCCCGAGCTCGGTGAGCTGAACAAGCGCGAGATCGCCAAGCTCGTGGGCGTGGCGCCGATGGCCAAAGAGAGCGGTGACTTTACAGGAAAGCGGAGATGCTCTCGAGGGAGAGGGAAGGTCAAGGCGTGCTTGTGGATGGCCTCGCTGAGCGTGGCGACGCATGAAGAGCCATTCAAGCAGTTCTATCAGCGGCTCAAAGAGAAGGGGAAACCGCCCGCGGTGGCTCGTGTGGCGGTGTGTCGCAAGCTACTGACGGCGCTCAACGCCATCGCTCGCGATGGGGAGGCCTATAAACCCGAGCTGCTCATGCCCAGGCCTGGGTCGCTCGAAAAGGTCTCCTGAACAGCCCCTCTATCGACTTTCTGGGGCTGGACTGGAGTCCTTTTCCCTCAGGGCACTCATTCCTTGAAACAGGGTTGCAGACTCGCCCTCTTCTTCGCGTCTTGCTACAATCATTCAGAGTGCCTTTGTTGCGTGCTCCCAAGTTGGTGCATGGGCTCGCAGGTTAGCTCAAAAAGGTTGTGTCGACGAAAGAACGCCAAGCTGAACGGATGACAAGGACGTTCGAAATGGTTACTCTGTCGAGGACATGATCCCCTCATCATGGAGAGGATCTGATCAACCCATGAGAGTCAGAAGGAGGACACCATGGCAGTTTCACTCGATAAGCCCTTGCCCGAAGGCTTTGAGACATGGTCAGCCCAAGAGAAGGTCGAGTACATCGAGCGCCTGTGGGGGGTCGTTTTAAAAGAACACTCCCTTGATGAGTTGCCTGTACCTACCTGGCAGCTCGACGCAGCCCAGCAGGCTTGGCAAAACCACCAGCAAGCCCCCGAGTCTTCTCGTTCTGGTAAAGACTCGATTCAAGCTTTACGCGCTCGACTTCAAACAGCATCACAGGGGTGAATTGTGGCGATTGTGGTCTCTGCGGATGCGCAGTTTGACGAAGCCCAAGCGTTCGAATTTGAGTTGGAGCGTGGGATAGCAAGAGCCACTGAGTTTGTGGATTCTCTCGAGGCTCTTTATCAACGCCTTGATTCCTACCCTGAATCCGCTCCGGTCCTCGAACATCATATCCGTCGAGTTGTCCTCCAAAGGCTTGGATACAATGTCTTTTATCGTATTGATGGTGCAGACGTTGTCATCTTGCGCATCATTCATGGACGAATGGACCCCACTCATTGGCCTATCTGAACACAGTTGATTCTTGCCTCTCCGACCTTTTCACCCTCGGTCGACACAACAACTCGCTGAACCCGACTCGCCTACACCTCCAGCGTCGTGCTACACTATTGTAGATACCTTCGGATAACACCCGGTGCAGACCAGGGGCTCGTGGGTTAGCTCAAAAGGGTTGTGTAGATTGAAACGATGAAGAGTGCAAAAGAGTTGAAAACGCCACCAGCCGATATCTTGGGTGCAGCTCTCCATGTTCTCCATGTGTGCGGCTACACGACGAGAAACTGGACGCTTGAAGAAGATGTCTCACGTGAGCAAATCAACGACTTGTGGGAAGCCATACATACAATCCCAGATTTGCTCGGACGATGGCGATCAGGTGCTGAAGAGGAGTTGTTGATGTACTTCGGAGGTTACAATGAGAAGTGGGAATCGCCCAACCTCCTTGTCATCTACAAGCAAGAGAAGGATATGCTCCTCACAACCTCCTCTTAGGTCACGGCGATGGACCACACCCGCTCTTTACAGCTATGGACCGAGCTCCTCGAGAAGAACCCTGCATCGAGCGCAAACCGAGGAGAGCTTGCCCATCTGGTGACAGACCTGTGGGTGGCCTTTTACTTAACCAGGGATGGTGTGGTTGTGGAGGAAGACATCGTCGAGCAACCAGGCGTGTTTCAACAAGTACCTCTTCGCAGTACTTCAAGTGCGCTCGTGCTGGCCGCGAAAGAACATAACATGCCACAACTCCTCGAGTTGCTCCCTCAACCTCACGGTGATGCTCTCGAATGCCCTTCCTGTCGTGGCTCGCGCTTTGTCACTCACGAAGGTGATTCCCAACTGTGCTTCATTTGTGGAGGTGCTGGGTGGACCACCCAAGCCAACCTCGATGACTGCATCGCTCAGGGTTACACGCAGGACTTCTGGCATTTGCATCCCTTACACGTCCTGCCTTCTTCTTCCTGATTGCCCACCCGCAGCAATCTACACAACAACTCGCTGAACCAGACTCGCCCACGTCTTCTGACCTGTGGTATGCTCAACTAGTCGCTTTCTGCGATAGCCTGCTGCTAGGATTCGGGCTCGCAGGTTAGCTCAAAAGGGTTCTACTGCCCCCTATTTCACCCAGAAAATGATAAACGACGAAAAGATAATTGAAGGTGTGATCTCTGAGCATGGTGTTTTCTTCAGTAGGTCTCGTCCAACGGACCAATGGCACATGCTCTTGAGATTAGTTATGTGGAAGGTGGACAACAGTTATGTTGAGTCATCAATGTTTAAAATCAATCACTATTTTAACGAGACAGATTGGGTTAGTGAATTTATTGATATTTTTAAACCTGGTGCCCCTGTAAAACTATCAGTAGGTACCATTCGTCAGGTTGGCGATTTAGACAGATACGGATTTTGTATAGGCAGCTTCAATGAATATATTGATGTTTCAACTGATACGCACTTATTGAGTTGCTCGGAACGTATGGATAAGCCATATTTTCACTATGATAAAATTTTTGGCAAATTACGTTTAGATCGATCTATTGGCTTTTCATTTGAGACAAGCCTGTTCTGGAATGATGTCTCGATTCATTTCTCCTTTGGGGAATTTGACGGAAAGATCGACCCCGATTGTCTAGCCACTGGACATCATCTCGCGCGCCATGCCAAAGAGTGGGAAGAAAAGTGGCGCTCGTTTGCCTTGGAAAATATCTATAACCCGACAGACGATTGGTATGATGAAGATGTTGATTGGACCCCAGAAGCTTTTATCAACGAGCTCGGGTATCCGACTATCTCATGCGATGACGGTGATTCATTCCTTTTCTATTTCGATGGTGGACTGCTCTTCGGTGACCACTGCATTACAGTCAGTGGAAATATCAAGGAGGGTTTTAAGCGCTGGAACATCGCTGGTTAGCCGATATTGACCTTAGCAGTAGAACAACTCGCTGAACCCGACTCGCCCAAGTCTCTATCGTTGTGCTACACTCATGTAGCGCCTTCGATGCAAGCCCGTTGCAGACCATGGGCTCGTGGGTTAGCTCAAAAAGGTTGGACTGCAGATCTTCTCCAATGAGAAAGAAGTGAATGATGAAGAACACATTCATGCATTGATGCAGACCGCCAATTACCTTGAAGCAGCTCGGTTCATACAAAGCCATCCAAGAACCTGCGAAGAACTCCACCACATTCATGCTGGGGTTTCAGACAAACTGGATGACTTTGAGTTTTCCGTGTGGACGCTTGCTCAAATGATTGCATGGCTCATTGAGGTCTCACGCACTCATCATGCGAACATGCTCATTGGCTCTCCATTGGCTAACCACGAGATGACGCACTACAAAGTCAACGAGTGCTTCTCCTCCCAATACGCGTTTCTTCTAAACCATCGTGCATGAAAGTGAATCAAGGGTCCTCGAAGAGCGAAGCGCTGTCGAGGCCATGGTCGCGAATATGAGCGAGAAAGCGCTCGACCTGGCCACAAAGGGCGTCGATGTCCGGGTGACGATGGCACCGTGTGATCGCATCGTGGAGGACGCCCCACACCGGCTCGATCTCGTTGTATTCAGGTGAGTAGCCTGGCAAGAAATGCAGCACTATCTTTCCTCCCAGCGCCTCGAGCGCTTCGTTGGTCTTCTTTGAGGAGTGGATGCCGTAGTTGTCCACCACGAGGTGAATCGTTCCCCAACCTCTGTAACGGCTCGCTATCTCTTCGCACAGCTCGATAAACAGCTCGCTTGCCTTGCGCTTTCCTCGCACCCAAACCAGGTGACCGGTCACCTGGTTGTAAGCTCCCGCGAGGTACCGCTTCGTGTTCGCCCCTGGCGTCTCCATGGTCGGACGATGACCTGCCCTGGCCAGGACAGGACCGCGTTTGGGGTTGAGGTGAATGTCCACCTCGTCTGCGAAGAGAACGATGTCTCCTTGAGGCAGGCCAACGAACTTTTCGAAGAGCCGGAATGCCTGTTCTCGATGATCCCAGGGCTGGCGAGCGATGCTCATCCTGGGCACGACCCGACGAATTCCAAGGGAAGCAAGCACGCTGCTGATGTGAGCGGGGTGATACGTGGAGGAGAACTCGCGAGCAAGCTGGTGAGAGAGCAGCTCGCCCGACCAGCGAGAGCGCCCCCAGCCAAGCTGCTGAGGGTGCATCTCGATAAGTTGAGAGAGGCGCGTGCGTATGGCGTGGAACCGAGGATGGTGGGTTCCATTGAAACGCCTGCCGTCGGCAAGCGCCCAAAGTCCCACGTCACGAAAGCGCGCGAGCAGGCGTGAAATCGTAGCTCGTGAGCAAGCGCAAGCAGCAGCGGCCATGGTTTGTGTGAGGCCAGCGAGCAACGCCAGCAGAATTCTTGAGCGCCGACGCTCACAAGCGTAACGGGAGCGCGCCAGAATCCAGGTGAGCAGCTTTCGGTGCGGGCGAAGTTTGTGTAGGTTAATGGCAAGAGCCCCGTGCGTAGGTGAGGTTGGAGTTGTTACCCCGAACCTAACGCACGTGGGCTCGTTTTGCGATCCTCACACCTTGTTTCACTTTCACGCACAACGGTTTAGGGTGGTTTCTCCTTGGGCCAGAGCATAGACAGTAAACCCTTCGGCAAAACCGACCGTGTCATCCGAAGAGGTCCACTGCACATCTTCTGGTGACAACGGCAGAGGGTTGTCTTCTTGATCGAAGAGCAACAACGCGACGCTGACCTCCTGTTGCGAACGCAAGACCATCGAGGATGGCTCGATACTCAAACTGTCTGGTTCAGACACTCCCGGCGAGATGACCACCTGCTGTGTGTCACAGGCTTCGTCGAGACACGCCGTGATGTTTGCCTCGCCAGGAGCCACGGCAGTGATTTCGAGAGCTTCTCGCTCCAGGAGCTCGCTCGGTTCAATATGCCAGGACAGGTCTCGCGCTTCGATAGCTCGCGCTTGCCCATCCTCGGTGTACTCGACCTGCATGCTTTGTGCGCCACCGACAACCATGGCGGGCGTATCCAGCGTCAGCGTCAGAGCTCTTTCGATTCTCATATCGAGATCAAGGTCAGGCACCTCCGAGTTCGCATCCATCCCCCCCATATCCATGTCGAGCATTGGAGTTGGATTCGTTTGGGTGTCCTTCCCGCACGCCAACAGAAACGAACCGAATACCAGCACACCAAATTTTTTTGCTCAAGATCTTCACCAGGCTTCTCCGCCTGAGTCGGAGTGATCCTCGTAATTCCAGTCAACAGCCGAGTGTTTTAAATCAACATACCAAACACCAAATGTGCTCGGTTTAATCAGGCTCACCACAGTCTTCTGGACACATACAACCGTTTTCCAGTTCTTCCTGACAAACACCATCACCGCAGGGAATACAAGTCTGAACACCGGGAGCTTCTGAAAGCTTACACATGTAAACCCACCGACCTTCATATGCAGGATTCCGTTCCTCGGGAGGAATAACGTCAACAGGAGCAACAGAAATCAAGCCTTCACAACACTCTCTATACTCTAATTTACCACTATAATACTCGCCTGAATTCACACATGAATTCTTATCATAGATAGGGTTGTTTACAGGACCACAACCGAACGTTATTAACAAGACGTATGCCACTAAAAATAAATGTTTATATGTAGTTTTCATTACGATCTGGACCTGTTTGGCGAGTACATTCGTAGGATCGTGGAGAGTCATGGGTCCTTTGGGTTGAGAGCAACGTGAGTTGGTTAGCACTCTCGACCTTTCGGAGCTCCATGGCTTTTTCAATGGCGCTCTTGCTCACTTGCTCCTCGAGTCAACACGTGTGTCCTACGCGTGAACGAGCGAGGCTACAGTGTTATAAAGTATAGCCAGCCGAGTTCCACCTCGGACCACACATGATAACGAGAGGGCCAAATGACGGATCAAGACAGGTGCGTATGGGTGAAGAGGCATCGACCATCGGACACGTGGTACGTCCTGTGTGACTGGATGTACGGCGGTGCGGGCGTAGACTCGTCCTTTGACAACATCGACGACGCCATCGCGCGCGCCAAAGAGGTCGCCGCCGAGCACGACGTCTTGTGTCGCGTCTTCGGCGCGCCGCCCGAAGCGACCTCGGACGAGTGATAACGAGCAGCTCGTGGCGACCTCGAGGGAGCCATCCTTGATGGAACAACTCGCTGACCGACTCGCTGACATCTCACCCTTTGTGATACGCTACGGCAGATAATCTTGATGGGCGGTGGACAGAAAACAACCGCTCGTGGGTCCACTCCATCGTGGTCGCCGCGCGGCACGAAGGTGATGAAGCCAAGCGATGAAAAGCCAACGCCCATTGCTCGTGCAAGTTTGCTTGTTTGTAGCCGCCCTGTCTTGCGATCCTGCTCGAACCGAGCCTGCTGTCGCGGTGGCGAGCCAGCCTGAACCCGAGACATTGCCAGGAGCAGCCGCTGCCCTCGACGATGGCCACAGGTACCGAGAGAACTACAGAATCCACGCCTGTCGACACGACTTCGAGATCGGTCCCATCTGGTGGTATGGCGACCAGGGACAGGCTCTCGAAGAGAAGCAGTGGATGGCCGTCCTCGGGTTTCGCTCTCTCAGACATGAGATGTCCAGGAGAGACCGATGGATCGCCACCCAAAAGCTGCGCGCTCGCTTGCTATTCGACGGCGTGGAATATGTGACCACCATCCCCTCCAACAACAGCGTCGTGGTGCTCGGGGAGCCGATGGACATCCTCACGCTCGCCCACGAAAACTGTGACATCGACTTCTTCGACCTGGCCTCAGCCAAATGTGATTGCTTCGATGACTTTTGCTCGCAGCTCGCTTCCTGTGACCTGATCCCTGGAACCGTTCGCTCCACTGGGTTCGATAACTACGAAAGCGTGACCACCTGTGGGTATCCCACGAACCCGGACCGACCTATCGTCACCGAGTCATCCCGCGTCATGCGTCTGGACGCTGACGTGTATGTCCAACGACACGGAGGTTGGGATGTCGATGCCAGCCTCTACCTTCGGGATGAAGGCGTCGGCATGCACGCCTGCTTCAGGACCGAGGTGGCTCAAACCTCGTATACCCTGCGACGGTGACCTGCGGCTTGATCCTCTCGAGGATATTCACTCGAGACCTGGACCTGGTCTGCGCGTGGGCGAGCGAGATGAACGCACCCTGCGAGTCCGCTCTCGATGACGCTCGGTTCACGCTGTCCATTCACCGCTGGTATCGCCTTCATCTTACCCGCTGCGAGATTTTAGGGTTTCGCACAACCGCACAGCTCTGGCATCTTCGGGAGCTGTGAGGTCGATAGATTCAGGATCATCGAGCGAGGGGGAACCTTGAACAGCGCGAAGTCGAGACGACGTGGAATCATCATGAGATTGACATTTCTCATGGACGATTACGACATGAGCCCCGAAGAGGTCGAGCAAATCGGTCAGTTCCTCACCGGAGAGCTCGTGTTCGAGCAGGCCAACCTCCCAAAAACCTCCCCATGGAGGGAGCAGGCCAACCTCCGGGTGCTCTACGATCGGCTCGACGTCCTCGACAAGCGCGGTGATCTTGCGCCCACCCCTCGCGCGCTCGTGGAGCGCCTGATCGGCCTCATCGAGGACGCGCTCCCGTTGGAGAATGGTCCATCTGCGAGGTATCATCTCGTCTTCACGAGGATCGCCGCGCAGCTGCTCGCGGTCCCTGGGCTCGCGAGCAGACAACAGACCATCGACTGGGTGCAGGAGTGGCTCACGTCAGGACGCGGCGAGTTGTTATCGCCATCGCTCGCTGCCGTCGTGAATGCGACCAGAGCCGATACGCTGGTCGACGCTGGCGCGGCGCTTGTCACATTCCTCGAGGACGCCGCGGAGCGCGATCCAGAGCTCTGGATCACGAGCATCCTGCGTGTCGACTGGGCCAAGAGAGAGGAGCGCGCTGACTTGCTCATCGCGCGGCTCGAATCACTCGATCACCTGCCCTCGACGTGCGTCGAGTACCTCTTTCTCCAACAGCTTCGCCTCGACATCGAACAATCCCTGCGCACCCGGATGATCCCGCTGCTGCTCGGGATCGCCGACTTCCAGCACGTGCGCGTCATGCTGCTCTCGCTCGATAACCCCGCGCAACACTTCATGGTGCCAGGTCTTGTCGCTGCCGGGATCGCATCGAACAAGACAACCACGCAGCTCGCCATCCTCGGAGCGTGCGAGCGCATACAGAGCCCGACGGCGGAGCCCTTTGTCATCGAGCTCCTGCGACACGCTGGCCCTGGCATGAAGTACAACGCAGTCAACGCAGCGGGCGTGATCGGTACGAGGCGATGCTTGAGCCACCTGCTCGAGCTCAGGGAGAGTGGGGGACGTCTGCTCTCCGCTCACGCCGAGGGGGCGATGGAAGCGATCGAGGCGCGCTATCCTGCGGGTGATTATGCCGAGCAAGGCTCACTCACGCTCAGCGAAGGGGATGGCATGGACGGCGCGCTCAGCCTGGCCCTCGGTGACGCGGGCACGCTGACGCTCTATCGCGAGGTCGAGGATGTCATCGCGGACACCACGAAACCCGCGGACCAAGACGCTCCTCGCGAGCCAAAACAGGCATCCTCCGAGCCCTCGATCTATCGCCTCGATGTGCCGCCAAGGAAGCTCGGCGTCAACCTCTACATCGCGTGCTTCTACCAGAAAAACCGCGCGGGGTTTGCGAGCTTGATTATCCCTCTGCTCGCTCCGATCATCGTCGGTTGGTACTCCAGTGATATGGGGAGCATCGTCAGTCTGGTCTTTTTCATCGTCGTGGCCTTGGGGATCTACCGCGTGTTGCGCATCGGCGCTCTCTTGCGCCATGGGCAACCATCCTATGCCGAGCATCTGTCGATCACTGACGAGTACAGCTACGACAGAGAGACGGGAAATCGCCGACACGTGGGGTACAAGCAGCACTTCGCGTTCATGTCCGAGACTGGAGATATCATCGAAACATCGAGGCGCTTTACGAGCAATGGATTCCGTGATGACCTCGAGGCGTTCGTTCGCTCGGGCGCTGACGACCCCATCCTGTTTGTTCCCAGGGAAGGCGGCGAGCAGTATCCGGGCTCGGATGTCCTCTTCTTGAGGGAGCAAGGTCACCTCGAGGTCGACGAGCGCGGGAACCTCGTCTGCAGCGCGCCATGGGGGAAGTTTTACGTCCTCATCGCGATCGCGCATGTGCTCTTCGCGATCTTTATCTGGGGGCGCTTTATCAGCCTCCCGCGCATGTTCTGAGTGACCCTCGCGAAGCAGCACCAAGTTTGCGACCGAAGCGAGTGAAACGAGGTGAGGTGGCGAACGCCGAGGTCAAGGCTGCCGTGGGCAGCACGGCGTCATCCACGACGAAGATGAGAAAGAGGCGCCCAAAAAGGCGCGCCGTCGCGCCCGATCCTCGCTCATGAGTCAGCATGATCGTGTTCGCCAAAAGAAGCGTCAGCCCCCGAAGCTATTTTTCAGGAAAGACCATGACCGCGACGATCTCCACCCGAGCGCTCAGATATGCCACCCTTGCGATGACCCTGGGGCTCGCGGCGTGCACAGAGAACGCCTCGCCAGATCCCACTGGTGATGAGGAGCAGGAGCGCCTTCGCGCGACCATGGACCTCGGGACACCTCCACTCCCCGAGGATATGCCGCCCTCAGCAGATGGCATGACCTTCGAGGCAGACCTCGACGCTGCGCCAAGTTCGCTGGATATGCCTGGTGATATGTCCGACGAGGATTTTGGCCTGTCGGAGGCGTGCGAATATTCAGTCGCGAACGTCTATTGGATGATCGATTACATCCAGGCGGTCGATTCTAACGGCATGGACCTCAGGGATACGCCGATTGGACCCATCATTGGCGAAGGCACCGCGCACTATGTGGGGGTGGTCAGGGAACGCCACGAGGCTCAAAACACGAACCGATCCTCGCGGTGGTTTTACCTCGACGCCAGCGATCCGAGCACCTACACGCCTCACGTCAGGCTCTTGTTCAGGGAGTGGCCCGGTCACCCACTGCCCGACTTCCAGGTCGGGGACGAGCTCTCGATCGAGCGCCACACCAGCGTCGATGGCTGCGCTCTCGCGGCCGCCAGCGGCGGCCTCACGACGTTCTTCTTCACGACCATAAGAGAGGCGAACACAAACGCCCTGCTTTACGTGGAGGGTGACGCCATGCTCGTGCACGGTGGTGAAATCGCGCTCCCGACAGGCGCACCGTTTCAAAGCTGGCGGTGGCGCTACGCTACAGGATGCGATAGCGACCCGCGCTCACCCCACGTCCTCATCGAAACCGAGGAGAACCAGGCTATCTCCGCGGGCAAAGCCACCGTCACGGCCGAGGGCCAAGACCTCGACGTGTTCACGTTTCAGCTCATGGGGAGCCCCGAGGCGAGCACAGCCACATGCGGGTTGTGGAAGTTCTACGCCACGCCACGCGATCCATGACCAGACAAGGCCACGTCGCACGGAGTCATGAGGCGCGGGCTTTTTGGTGATGTTTCGTCTGCTCGTCCTCTCCATTGACAGCCGCGTTCACAATTGTGAATATGTCGCTCGCCACCTGCTCACCGAATACGACCGACCATGGAAGGAGGAGTCGTGAATCAGAGTGATCGCAAGGCGTTGGGCTCCTATCTCAAGTTCATCGCCGACCAACAAAATATCACGCAACATCAGCTCGCCAGCCGCCTCGACTGCGAACGCACCTCGATCTCGAAGGTCTTCGCCGGCCAGCTCAAGACCGACCCCCCTTACGCCCGGCTCGCCGAGCTCTTCGAGCTCTCGCTCGACGACGCGCTCGAGCGTGCCCACAAGATCATCGAGCTCATCGGGACGGTCTCCGGGCCTGACATCGAGCCCGAGCCCGAGGCCTACGTCATCGCCCTCGCGACCCAGAAGGGAGGGACCGCCAAGACCACCACGGCGATCAACCTCTCGCTCGCCTTCTCCGACATGGGCCACCGCACCCTGCTCATCGACATGGACCCGCAGGGAAACGCCACCAAGGGCGTGGGGCTCGAGAGCAAGTCTCAGGATGGCAGCTCGCTGACCCGCGTCCTGCGCGGGGAGGCGGACATCAGCGAGCTCGTGATACTGGAGACCGACTTTGGCCTCGACCTCATCGCTGGCGGCCCGGAGGTCGCCACCGCGCAGGCGGACATGATGATCGATCAGGAAGGGTCTGGCATGCTTCGGCTCGATCGCATCGTGCGCGCGCTGCGCCCCCACTACGACCGCATCATCATCGACTCCCCGCCCGGCGCGGGGATCCTGCAGGGCGCATCGCTCGTGGCGGCCGATGGCATCGTGGCGCCCGTGGACTCCTCGGACAACGCCATCCAGGGCGCAGAGCGCGTGGCAGAATCCGTCGAGGCGCTCAATCGCTTCGCCAACCCCGACCTCGCCTTTCTCGGAGTGGTCCTCACAAAGTTCAACAAGTCACTGTCACACTGCCACCTCACCCGAAATTATTTTGATAAAAACGGGGAGATGCCTCGCTTCAGGTCGATTATCGGCGTCGACGCCCAGGTGACCGCGAGCGAGTCAAAGCAAACGCCGTTGCTCCGCCATAACCCGAGCTCGCGCGCCGCCAAGCACTACACGCAGCTCGCCCGCGAGCTCGAGGAGGTCATCCATGGCCGGAGCTAAGACGCTTGCACAGCTCACCGGCGGCGCGACCACACGCCGCGCCGCCTCCTCATCACCTGCTACCGTGGCGCTCCCGATCGAGAAGCTCGAGACGCCCGGCACCATGCAGTCGCGCGGCGCCATCGACGCTGATGTCATCGACGCCTACGCCGAGCGCATGGCCTATGATGACCTCACCAAGCAAGTCCACGACCCGGAGGGGAAGCCCTGGCCCCCTGTCGAGGTCTACCTCATCGAGCCAGAGCGCCACGTCGTCGTCGATGGCTTCCACCGCGTCGCCGCCGCCAAACGCGCTGGCCTGACGCACATCCGCGGCATCCTCCACAAGGGGAGCGAGCAGGACGCGCTGATTTATAGCCTCGGCGTGAACGCGCGACACGGCCTCCCCCGCTCGCGCGCGGACAAACGCCGCGCGGTGGTCCGCGCGCTCGAGGAGCCCGATCTTCGCTGCCTCACGGACAAGGCGATCGCCTCGATCTGCGCGGTCTCGAACCGGTTCGTGGGGAGTGTGCGGGAGGAGCTAGAGGTCGAGGGCACGATCCCCATCGAAGCCACGCTCTGGCACGACAAGGAACGCTCTGGCTTCTACGAGCGCCCCGAGGACACGCTCGAAGCGAGGAAGCAGGCACGCGACGCGGCCGCGAGCAAGAAGACCTCACGAAAACCCGCGCGCAAACAAAAGAAGAAAGCCTCCTCGCGCGCCGTGAACGAGGCACCTGAATCCCTCGACTTTGGCGAGACGCCGCCCGCATCGCTCGAACACGCCACACACCTCGTGGCCTATCCCGTCAGCGGCGATGACTGGAGGCAACTGACCGCGTGGTTGCGCGAGCTGCCAAAGAAGGCGCGCGTTCGACAGCTTGTCATCCCCGTCCCTTCCGGATCGAGCGTCCTCGGAGACCTCGGCGAACACATCGGCGCGCTCGGGGAGCTCGGATACGGGTTGCCGCGCACGCTCGGCGTCGCCTCGCATCGCGCGACCTACTTTGTCTTTGGTCTGGGCGACCACGCGCTTGCTCACAGCTGGATCCAACAGCCCTCCGAGCTTGGCCTCGACCAGAAGAAGACCGCCTTCGCGGGAATCGTTCTCCACGATTGGGCCTAGACAACTGAACATTTAAACAGCTCCGTTGAACCAAACAACGCGACTGAACAGAGTTTCAGTCGCGTTGTTTGGTTCAACGGAGCTAAACATTCTTTCAGATGCTTTCAGAGGTTCTCGTGACGCGCGCACGAGCGTGTTTTCTACACCGCGCACTCAGGCAAGGCGCTCGCATAACTCGGCGTAAATCGCGCCGCTCAGGCGCAGCTTTGTTTGAAGGTTCTCCGCTGGAGCTGGCGTCGAGCCAACGCGCACCCACCGTATGTGGCCCATGTGGTCGAGTACGTATCGCCACTGCCAGTCCTGGAGCGCTGTATATTCGGGGAGCTCTATGGCGTCACACAGCGCGAGCAGCTCGGAGCGCCCTCGCCCCACGAGCAATTCGAGCGGTGCGGGTCGCGCGGTATGATGTGGCCATGTGCTCGCGACGCCTCGGATGTATTCGAGCGCGCGTGTTTCATCCTCGACGCTCATCGAACCGAGCGAGTGGCGTATGCCAGCTATCCAACCACGCTCGGTCCGCTCGTGGAGGCTGCTGCGAAGCTCACCCCAGTCGAGCGGCAACTCGGCGTCGGGCTCGAGCTCTGGTGCGGCGAGGATGATCGCGATGTTATCCTCGGCCGGCGTGTTCAGGCATGCCTCGAGCAGCGCTTCTACACCATCCTCTCTGTCCGCGCGTGCGAGGATCTCTGCGATGGTCGCGTCCTCGATCGAGTCATGGAGACCATCCGAGCACAGGAGGAGCCTGTCTCCCGGCTCGAGCGCCGTGGCGTTCCCGGTCGGATCGAGCCCCTGCGCCGCGAATCCGATCGCGCGGGTGATGATACCTCGGTACTGGTCCAGGGAGCCCGACTCCTCGGCGGGTACACCGAGCAACATCGCTTCATGCGCGAGCGTGTGATCCAGGGTCAAAGGCAGCAACGCATCTTCGCGCCAGAGGTAAACGCGCACATCACCGACGTGGCGGATCCAGGCGATCCCATGTCGCACCCAGACCGCTGCGATCGTTGCCCCCGAGCCCTGCTGCCGCCTGTCCTCCTGCGTGATTTGCCACCAGCGCGTGCTCGCGGCCTCGAGACACGCCCTCAAAGAAGAGAGCGGAGTATCCTCATCCAGGATCGTTTCTCCGAGGTGTTTCTGGACAAACGCCACCGCATCCACCCCCGAGTAAGAGCCACCCATGCCGTCGATGACGGCAAAGAGGCCGCGCTCGAAGTCCACGAAGAGGCCATCTTCCTGCACCTGGCGGACATGCCCTGGGTGGAGCGCAGAGTGAACGTGATGCATACGAGAGACCTCGAAGAAGAGTGGTGGGCTTCAAGTTATCACGATGTCACGGCTCCATGACATCGTGATCGAAATACCTGCTCGAACTGCCGTGCTGATGGCGTGGACTCCTCGAATACTCACAGCTCTACACGAATGTCTCGATAGCTGAACATTTAAACAGCTCCGTTGAATCAAACAACGCGGCTGAACAAAGTTTCAGTCGCGTTGTTTGGTTCAACGGAGCTAAACATAAGTTCAGCCCCATTTGTTTTTGCGACGCATCCCGACGTGAGAGGTCACTTACGCAAACAGCATTTCTTGTACTTTTTGCCAGAACCACAAGGGCACGGGTCATTGCGACCGACCTTCGGGGTGTCATGCTGGAAGGTCTCCTGTGCGCCGCCATCATCCCAGACATCGGCCTGCGCGACGCGCCTGAAGAGCTCCGCCCAGGTCGGATCGCTGCTTGTCGGCTCGGGGCACCTCGTGATTTTCCCGAGGTATCCTGACTCGATGAGCTCGTAGAGGACCGCCCACTCCACGTCGCGAACGCGCACCCTGGCCATAGCAGGCAAGGGGATCATGCCTGCCCTGGCGAGCGCGCGCGTGTCCGCGACGAGCTCGAGCCCGAGCGCCTCCTGCGGGTTCCCATCGAGGAAGTTATCCACGGCCACGGCGCTATAGTTGGCGCGCTAGAGGGTGTTCCGGCTCGTGTGCGCTCGTTCGATGAGTCTCCACGCGGCGTCGCGCGTCTTCGCGCTGTCTCCGAGCGCCATGTAACACCTGCACAGGTGATACCACCCGGCGATGTTTTGTGGCTGGAGCTTTAGCCCATGCTCGAGGTGCTCGACGGCCTCCTCGAAGTTCAGCAAGAAGCTCAGGAAGCGCCCGAGGTGAAAATAATACTGTGGCTTCGTCGGGGACGCCTCGATTTTGCCGCGAAGCTCCTCGATGAGCTCCAGCGGGCGCTCCCAGTGACCGACATCAGAGAGCTCGCGCGTGAGGAACATATAACTCAGCTCCCCGGGCTCGGGCGTCTCGAAGGCGCCCACGTCCGCGCGCCGATAGGGTTCATGATGATAAAGGTACCCGAACGCTGACGAGATGTATCTCCTTTGCTCGTAACCCTCGACCTCCCAGGAGCCGACGCTGTCGCAATGAGGACATGTGGGGATCGGCACGAACTCGAGCCCGGTCGGCTCATCATCCTCTTCATAAACCCAACAGTGGGTCACGCGCGCGCCATAATAGAGGCCGCATGCACCGCACATGTGGTGCTCCATGCGCCCCGGCGACGCGTTCGCGCCCTCGTCGTGTTCGCGCACACAAGCGATGTCTTGCTCGCGCCCGATGACCGCGGCGAATGTGCGGAGCGCGGCTCCGAGCGCCCGATCTCCTGGCGTCCAGAGGGACAGGAATTCATCAAAGATGCGCGCGTCGCCAAGCCCCGCGATGTGGTGACCAGGACTCGGTCCACGTCGTCCGCCGCATCCAGTCCACGAGCTTCCCCTCGAGCACCTCGTGAGCCCAGGTTGGCGCGAAGACCTCGAGCAAGAAGAGGAAGCACTCGCGCTGGTAGGGGTCGCCGCTGCTGACGACCTCCTCGCAAACCTCTCGAAAATTCGCCTCCCTCCTCCATCAACGCGAACGTGGCTACGGCCTCGACCCCCATCGGCATGATAGAGCCCTCGTTCACGGCTGCCAGAAACCGCGCGTGTGAGCTCACGGGCAGGATCCTCGACGCGATCATCCCACCCTCGCTGATCTCATCGTAGAAATCACACGCGAACAAAACCTCGCCGTTCAAGCCTCGCAAACCCTCCTGCCAGATTTGAATGAGCTCGTCAGCGAGCGCGGTCACCACGAGCGCCGCGTCGAGCGACTCGCACGCACGCTGGAGCTTCTCCAATGGCTCGGCGCGCAATGGCTCTGGAGTGTCCAACGCGAAGCGGTAGCGCGCTCGAACGCTCGCGACAGGGTCATCCTCGTGGTGCGCGAGCGTCTCCTCGGCGTCTGCCTTGTAACAGAGCCAGGCGCGCACATAGAGCGCTTGCATCGCGATCATGTCGAGGCGCTCCTCCACCTCTCCGCCAAACAGGCGATCCTCCAACGCCTCGAGCCAGGCCATCTGCGCTGGCGCGGCGAGCGCTGGTAGCGGCCACTGTTCGATCGCTTCCATGAGGAGGAAACCCCAGTCGAGCACCACATCTTCTGGCTCCTCCCAGAGCGCCACGAGCCACTCCTCGGACAGGCCAGACAGCTCTCCGAGCTCTGCGAGCGTCACCAGGACGGCCGTGGGCGCGGCGGGCAACAGGCCGAACTTGTGAGCGATGCAGGGGAGGATCTGATCGCCGACGCGCGCGATCCTCTCTGCCGTGATCTCTTCAGGCCGCGCGTGCAACAACGCCGCGGCCTCGAAGACGGGGTGCGGGGCGTCGAGCTCGCGCTGCTGCTCGGGGCTCAGCGAGAACGCCTGACTCGGGAGCCCGAACGCCCTCGACGCTCTGTCAAAATCGAAGAGGTCATGCGTATGGTCACACACATGCGCGAGCAGCTCGCCGCGCGCCCCGGCCAACACGCCCGCGAGCGCCACCTCGTCTCGGTGTCGCCCCTCGCTGCGCTCGAACTCTTCCTCGAGAGAGGGCAAGAGCGCAGGATCGATCGGCGCGCGCAGCGGACTCGCGGCGCCATAAGGCGCCTCGAAGTCTCCCCAGCCTCGGCGCGTCCTCCTCGCCGCCTCGAAGAGCTCGCGCTGGCTCACCTTCTCCTCTATCCCGGTTCGCTGCAGCGCCCACGCGCGCGCATCATTCGAGTCGCGCGCGAGCACCTCGCGCAGCTTCTCCGAGGTCCAGAGTGACGCCATCTCTCCCATATTCTGCTCCTGCTCTTGTAACGTTTCGTGACGAACTGCCCACACAATCATCGATGCTCGCGCCAGGGTTGCAAGGGGATAAAGTGACCGTTCACATTTTCATCATCGGGAAACAACTCGGAGCGCGGAGCTTTCGATATATGCTGGAGCTCATCCAACAATACCGAGCAATCGATATGGCGTGTCTGGAGCGCGACCTCGATGCCTGTTCTCTATGTCCGAGGAACTGAACATATCATCAGCCGCGTTGTTTGGTTCAACCCGACTGAACTTATGTTTAGCTCCATTGAACAAAACAACGCTGCTAAACATCGATTCAGTACTAGAACACCACGAGGAGCGAATATTCATGGTGGTGGTTATGGTGACTCTATTTACGTATCAGCGCCGACTCTCGAGGTGAGCTTCACGATCGAAGCATCGAAGCGACGAAGCCAGCTCACAAGAACACACGAGGTGACCGAAGCGCGGCGCGAAGGGAGGCGATCACCGTGCTCGAATTCATCGTGGTGCGATCGCCAACGAGCGATCTCTGCCATCGCGTAGCTGCTCGAGAACAGAGGAGAGCAACCTCGGATACGCGACACACGATGAAGATGTGCGTGAGACGACAAAAATCGCCCCCTCAGAGGGCGATTTTTGTCGTCTCACGCCAGATCTGAATGGCGCGATGGGCGAGATTCCTTCGAGAGAAGGTTGGATTTGCAGCTTGACGCGGATCGTGCTCGCCGGTCATGATCGATTCACGTGAGCGCGGTCCACGAGAAAGAAAAAACGGTGATCACTCTCTCGAGCAATCACCGCTTCTTCGAAAGCCTTCTAGAAGGCATCTTTTGGCCGCGGCGTTCGTGAAACTTCCCTGCCAGGTCGTTTCACGAACGCGCGAGATCCCCACTCGCGTGGGGCAAGGTGTCCAGTTCACCCGTGCAAGGTGAGCGCTGGACTGCGATTCGGTACTCAACCTTACCAAGGTATCGAATGCGCGCGGAGACTCGTGATGATCGGACCACGAGTTCCATGAGAGATCCTAGGTCCAGGTGGCCTGGATGGCAAGTCCTATTGCCGTATGATCTCGACGTGGCCATGCTCCATGGCGCGCATTCGGTCGGTGACAAAAGCGAGATCACCTCATGACCGACCCGAAAGCACCAAAGCTCGAGCCCAGGAGAGGCACGCGCGCCTGGCGTATACTCGAACATCGCGAGTACGTCGGAGAGCACTGGTTTCATATCAGCACCACCCTCGCGCGCACGTTTCCGCTATCCTTACGCGCGCTCGCCAACACTCCCCCCGAGGCGATCGACGCGCTCGAGGCCAGAGACACCCTCGAGGTCCCGCTCGACACGGGCGGACACGTCATCTTGAGAAAGCTCCCACACGCTGTCTGCAAGAAGAAGGGCTTCCCTTTCACGGACGCGATCGCCATCCTCGCGCCAAACGCAGATGGCAACCTGCCTCCTGCCAGCGAGCACAAGGCGCGCGCCTATGTGGTGCCGACCGCCATGCTCAGGACACTCCACGATACCAAAGATCCTTACTTCGCCGCCGAGCAGATGGTCGCCGCGCTCACCGCCATGGCGTGTGGCATCAGCCGCGACAACAACGCCCTCCTTAAGGATCGCTCGCGCTTGTTCTTCGAGAGCCCCAGCGCGCCAAAGCGCATGCTCTTTATCCTCTGCCGCGGCCACGAGAAGACCATGCGAGAGCGCTGGCTCGAGGTGCGAGGCATGCTCGAGCAGGTCTATCTTCGCGACGAGCCGCTGATCCAGAAGCATGACAGCCCGTTAACAAAGCAGGTGGATGTCCGCGCCTTTGGCCCCTTCAAGAAGGAAGCCGCCGTCGCCTGGCGCGTCTCGAGGCATGTCCTCGAGGACATCGACGCGAGGTCCAAACGCAACGCACGCGCTGGCAAAAAGAAGAAGGGGCGCGCCAAAAATGAGGCGTCGGAGCCCGGCAAAACCCCAGCGTCAAAGGGCGCCACGAGCGTGGACCCCTCGATCTTTCAGGAGAGCGCCACGGGCATCACCCAACAGCTCGCGCTCCACGTCCACCGCGCGCTCAACCCCGCCACACGAGATCTTCAGCTCGATGTCTTCGCCCACGTGAGCGGGCACGCCATCTCGCGCAACCGCACCCCGAGACCCTCCCGCGTAGAGGCTCGCGCGAAACGGAGCGTCTCCTGCGCGATAAAGAGAGGCACCTTCCGAGCGCGCACCAGAGACGCTCGAAGCGTCCCTCTCCTGAGACGCTCGGGCCGCCTCCAGCTCATCGCCTACGCGCCTCCGCTCGTGGCCAACACGCACACTTAGCGACCTCATCCCCGAAACTCCGGCTCCTCTCCGCATCCAGCGAACCTCACAAGAAGCTGGCAGGGCACCCCTCTGCGCCAGCGGTAGGGCTGGGGCAATTTTGCGTGAAGATCAGCCCCGCACAGCCTGATTTTTCAAAGCAGTTTTCCCAAAAACCAAACTTACCAAAGGTAAATCCAGCACCTAAATAGGTCTTCGAGATACCATGATATACAGAAAGCGAATTTTATGTTCGCGACATGAAATTCTGTGTACACGCCGCCGAATTTGTGCGCCAGCGGCGGAATTTCTCGCACGCCAACACCCTGGATAAGCCTATAAATAGCCACCCAACGCATCCTCCAAGAGATTCTTGAAGTGAATGAAAGTGAACGAGAAGGGACGCGCTTCGCGCTCGAGGCTTCCCTCACGGTCGCCCGAGCGCCGCGCGGTGAAGAGGAGGGCGTTCGCAGTTGGGGGAGCCAGTTGACGAATTCTACAGAAGACTGGACATTTATAGATCCAGGGTAACTGTAAGATCCCTCGAAGATTAAAGCGCTGGCTTCATCACACAAAAAACCTGTCGGAGATCCTGGAGTTTATGATGACGCGAATGGGGCCGGCTGGGGCGCGGAGTGGGGCGCCGTGGCGATTTGTAACGAGGCGTCCTCGAGAGGTTGTCGGCGCCCCCGACGTGACCCATCGAGCCTGATGTCTACGCGGTGTGATCGAAGTCTCTGAACGAGAGTGAGCGCGCCGTTTATGAGGCGCGCTTTGCCAGGAACGGACTCGGCCAAGGGTTTGGATCTCACACGGACGAGAACCTACGCTCACCTCGTCATTCGTGCTCGGAGCTCGAGAAAATGCCCTCGACTCCTTCGAACCATCTCAGCGCGATAGCACGTAAACATCACACGATTGGACTCCATGATGATAAGAAGCCGCTTCGAGATCTCCTTGTTCGCTATTATGTCATGGTGTGTCTTACTCGGCGTCACGACTTCGAGTTGTGGCCAGGATGCCACTGTAAACCCTCACGCTGACCCGTGGGAGGTGTATCAGGGGCGTGAGGGAGACTCACCGCCTACAGACCCCATCGTGATCGAAGGATGTCACGACAGCTTCGGGATGGGTCCTGTGTGGCAGATGGTAGAAGACAAGCAAGCGGCACTCGCCGAGTCCGAATGGATCGTGGTGTTGGGCACCACCAAGAAGTTAAAGTATCTGGCATCTGGCGAAACAGATGGTGACATCGACTACGCCGAGGAAATGGCCTCGATCACCACGGAGGCACGCTCACTCGGGGTCGAAATGCTCGACAGCACAGACGAGCTGCAGCTTGTTGCAGCTGGCCCACCAGAGGCGCTCTTGGAGCTCGCGGAGCGCTCGTGCTTTATCACGGTGCTCGATTTGACCGGGTTTCACTGTGATTGCGCTCCGGCGCAATGTCAGGAAGCGAGAAGCTGTGAGCTTGTCAGACAGTCGCCCGAGCTTCCCGATGAAGAAGCCAGACTCACTGCCGAACGGGCTTACGAAATCTCCGGATACACGAGCTCCGTCATTGCCTGTGACGCAGACTTTGATCAGGGGAGTCAGTATGCTTCAGTGTTCGCCACTGACTTTCGTGCCGTTCGTTGGGCACACAGCACCGATGGCAGGATTCATTCATGGCAAAACTCATCTTGCCGATGAAACACCTTCCATCCCAAAAACCGTGGTTCCAGCGCGAAGGTATGGCCTTGAAACCCTTCCTCTTCCTCGTTGTATCCATTGCCATGTCAGGCTGTTCCTCCAATGGCAGCATCGATCTCCAACCTGAACCAGGTTGGGATCTCGAGGAACCCAGTACAGCACGACCTTCGAGCAACGAGCCCGAGATCATCGTTCACGCCGCCTCGGAGATGAGAGACATGTCCTACCCCAGCGTTCGTGGCTGTGAAGATGACATGGAGGCTTCTCACCGCGCCTCCTTCTGGAATGGTCTCAGCGTGGAATTTTTTGGGGGCGATCCCCCAAAGGCAAACATGCGGTGCACCTTCCCGGATGGAACACCTGCTCCCCCCGTCGACGCGCCGCCTTTCGATCATCATGACGTGTATCTCCAGTTTGGAGATGCCAACACCCTCCACAAATTCGAGGTCCGGTTTCACGACGATGGACACCGCCCTGACAGCCGCAGGAGAAAGGTATGGATCGTACCTTTCGTGGATGGCGTGGACCTGGTCATCTATGCTGGACGGAAGCGATTCAATGTATCGCTTCTGCCAAGAGAGCCACGCTGCACCTTCCCCGACGCCGTCGATCACGACGCGCTCCTCGAGCTCATGAGCAACATCCGCATCATCTACGGCGGCCTGAGACCAAACACCCAGGACTACTATTACTGGGATTATGGTGTCCTCGAACCGATGAAGGTCGAGTGGGAGGAGGGGAGACAGTTTGCCATCTACATGACAGGCTTCCACAACTTGTTCTCGGATTGCACCGACCCCACCCCCGAGCTTCGAGCGCAGCAGGACTGACAATCGAAACCTCGCCAAAGAAGCAACGCTCAGGCGTCCTGTCTGTAGAAGACCTCGGAGCGCAGCACCGCCTTTACGCCGCTCGTGATCTCTAGCCCTTCATGGATGATAGCGTGTTGAAAGAGCAGGGCCATCCCAGGTTCTGGCGCGATCTCGAGCTCGGGTGACACGTGAAAGCGCGTGGTGCCCCCTGTAAAGTCATCGTTCAGATAGACAAGCAGCGTCATCCGCGTGAGCAGCTTATCATCGCGCCAGCCGATGTCTGTATGCGGGCCAAAGAAATCCCCTTGCTCGTAGAGGAAGTAACGCCACATCGGGTTTATCGCCTCAAACCTCGCGCCCTCGATGACTTCTGGCGCGTGAGGAGCGATCCGCGTGGTGAGCACGTCGGCCAGTTCACGATCCTCACGCTCGGCGATGTGGTGGCTCCTGAGCTCGGGCTTGTATCGCTGCGCCCCCGAGGCCGAGATGACCTTCGCCTGCGCGAGCTGCTGGCGCCTTAGAAAATCGAGATGTTGTTTGCACTCCTCGGATGAGAGGAGGTCGTCGATGCGTATGATGTAGGGAGCGTTTGCGGCGAGTGATACGCGCGTCCTGGCTGCCATGGTGGGCTCCTTGTGGGAAGGGGAGGGCGTCCACAAACAGGAGCCGTGTTCCTGCCCTCGATGACACTTTATCCACGTCAGCTTGGAGAAAGATTGGCTCTCAGGCACCGCACTCGCCAGGCACGCTCTCTCTGGACGACAAAAACAGCCTCCGGCGCCCGATCGTTGGGTCGCGTCGGGGGCGCCGACAACCTCTCGAGGACGCCTCGCTACAAATCGCCGCGGCGCCCCACTCCGCGCCCCATTCGGACAACCCTCCGGCGAGGTTACTGAAGCACCTAGCGAAAAAGCGTGCACCGTACGATCTACAATAATGTGGTAATCGTCCAGAAGTAGTGAACCGGGCTCAAGATGCGATGCGAGGAGCCATGAAGCGGTTGTAGTGCTGGATGAAGTTGATGATGAAGGCTTTGTGCCTGTTGAGCTTTCTGGAGAAGCAAAGCGAGCGCCTGGTGAGCCTGGCCACGCGGGTTCTCAAGGTGAGGTTGAAGCGCTCGATGTGGCTGGTCATCCCATCCCCCTTTCTCCACCTCCCATGGTCGCACCACAGGAAGATCTTGCGGTAGGCCGCCAAACCGTCGGTATCGATGCAGGCATGCTCGAGGTAGATTGCTGGGAGCTTCTCTTTGAAGGCGCGCGCATCCTCGAGCGTGCGGTCTCCGAAGTGAACTGCCACGATCCTCCTGCTCTCGAGGTCCATCGCCAGCCATATCCAGACGGGGTTTTCCTTGCTCCCGACATAGCTCCACATCTCATCGCACTGGAGGATGAGCGCTTTTTTTTTCATCGAGGTCTTCGGGAGGTTCAATGCGCTCGTCCACCTGGTTCGCCCACTCCTCGATCTTGACATGGAGCCAGCTCGTGGAGATGCCCGTGACCCGATGAATGGCCATGATGCTGATGTTCTCCTCGAGCATGCGAAAGACCATCTCCCAGGTCTCATCTGAGATGATCTTCTTTGTGGCACCCAGCGTGTACTGGCGGCCACACTCCTTGCACATCCGCTTGGGCTTTCCGTTGTGAATCGTTCCGTTCTTGACCGTATGTTCGCTTCCGCAGTCGGGGCAGTGCTTTTCCATCATCTTGGTTTTGCTCGAGAATCGTGAATGACAACCTCAAACTAAACCCTCGCAGAACGATGTCACTACTTCTGGACGATTACCAATAATGTGTAGATCGTACGGCTGCCTCGCAGATCGCCACTCTCATGATCACAAGGCGCCACCCGAGTAAGCTCGAATCTTCGTGCGCGAGCATGTCAAACCCCGGCCAGTACGCGCTTTAACGGTGCGTTCGTTTGAACGGGTGACGGCCATTCGAGCTGATCGTCTCGCTGCCGCGCTCCAGTGAGCGTGAGACATGTCGTCGAAGACTCGCGATCAACAACAACCAACACGTCCCGAGAAAGATCGGGCACATGGGGTAGAGCCATCCCATCCGCGCGATCGGTTCTCCTCCGACGACAGCCAACAAGGCGGTCGCGCCACCTGGAGGATGCCTTACATCAGCCGACGCCATAAAGACGCACGCGAGCGTGACAGCGGCGATCGCCGCGATCCTGGGCGAGCCATCGAAACACCAGGCGCAGCCCATCCCGATCCAGGCCGAGCCAACGTTTCCCAAAATCGCCGCGCGCGGCGTGGTGAGCTTGGACTCCGGGCAGCTGATAAAGAGCACCATCGAGGCACCGAGCGAGCCCGTCGCCCACGCTGCGCTGACGCGATCATCGAGGAGGCCGCACATATGCAGCAACCCGAAGAGTCCTGACATCGCGAGCGCTGCCGAGATGCCATCGACGAGCGGAGAGAAGAGCTTTTTAAACATGTTAAAGGAGATGCCTGGGGGGTCACAATGACTCGAGCGGCCCGAACGCCTCGAGGTGAAGTCGCGTCTCGTCTGCTCCCAGGTCGAGCAGCGCCTCTCGTACGGTGGCCATAAAGCCGCGCGGACCACAGAGGTAGAACTCTCCAGAGACATCACGCAAGTGTGTTTCCAAAAAAGCCCTGTCCACGCGCCCCTCGGTATCGAAGCGTCCGAGCTCTCGGTCCTCGTCTGTGGGCTCCTCATAGAAGATGTGCGTCTTCACGCGACCATGGCTCGCCGCCAATCGATTCACCTCATCGCCAAAGGCGTGTGTGTTGCCATTGTGGGTAGCGTGAATGAAGTGCACCTCGCGATGCTTTGCGTGCGTGGCGACAGCGTGGAGCATCGAGAGGACAGGGGTGATGCCGACCCCGCCGCTCAAAAAGACCAGCGGGCCAGAAGCCTCGCTCGCTGCATCGAGCACAAACTCCCCGCACGGTGGTCCAACCTCGAGGATGTGGTCGTCGCCGATATGATCGTGCAGCCAATTCGAGACGACGCCATCTGGCTTCGCCGGGAGGCGCTCCCGCTTGACGCTGATGCGATAGAATGGCGCGCCGGGTGCCTGTGAGAGGCTGTAATTTCGCATCGTCGTTTGACCGCCCGTCACATGAGCAGGAGCCTTCAGCGTGATGTATTGGCCAGGGAGGTGCGCCGCGAGCCCATCGCCCTCGACGGGCCGCAGGTGAAACGATGTGATGTTGGCGCTCTCTTCGACGCGACGCGTGACGCGAAACTCCCGAAATCCTCGCCAGCCGTGGCGAACCTCGTGCTCCTCATAGATCGAGCCCTCTCGCTCGATCAAAATCCCCGCCAGGAGGTTGTACGCTTGACCCCAGGCGTCGAGAATCTCTTGCGAGGACGACTCCCCCAGCACCTCGTCTATCGCGGCGAGGAGATGCTCGCCGACGATCGGATAGTGCTCCTCCTGCACCCCGAGTGACGCGTGCTTGTATGCGATCAGCTCGACCGCATCCCCGAGCACAGAGAGTTCGGCGATATGCGCCGCGTAAGCGAGGATGGCTCCAGCCAACGCGCGTTGTTGACGTCCTGTCGCCTGATGGCTCGGGTTAAACATGGGGCGGACTTCAGGGTTCGCGTCGAACATGCGCTTGTAGAAACAGCGCGTCACCTCCTCCGCGTGTTCTTTTAACCACGGCGAGGTGGCCTGGATGATCGAGAGGGTCGATGGGGCAAGTGCTCGGGACATGAGGACCTCGTTGTTTCTGTTCGCTTTCAGGACGATCGAATAATCCCAAGTTGTTGTTTTGTAAGTTAAAATATGAGATTATTCGACAACTTCGAAAAACACGCATTTCACATGCGCCTATAAACAGGTATATGAAATGCGTGTTTTTGAAAAGCGGGTTTGAATACGTTCTGGTGCGGGTTCTTGTCGATCGAGGTGAGGGATGAACAAGCTCGAGTCATTGCTCGAAAACGCGAAGCTCTGGAGATGCATCATCGCGCTGGCCTTGCTCGGCGCGATCACGATCGGGGTGTGGCTGCGGTGGTCGCTGGCAGGCGCCTGGGGATTGACGCTCGACTTCTCACACCTTCGGCACGCCCACTCGCACCTCGGTTACTTCGGGGTTCTCTTCCCGCTGGCCTGGTTGGGGTGGCGACATGCAGGCGCGAGAATCCCCGGGCCATACATGTTGATGGCCTATGCGATATGCACCTCGATCACCTGCATGGGGTTTGCCTTTGCTGGCTACGGACCGGTAGCGATCGCGGGGAGCACATTCATCGCGGCGTGTTGGCTCTGGAGCTCGGTGTGGCTGCTCCGAAACATTCACGACCTCGACGACCCGTTGGGGATGGTCCCCTGGGGGATCCTCGTGTCACTGCTCTGTGTCCCACCGATCGCGCTGAACCTGCGCAGCGATCCCGAGCTCGCGCGCGGGTTCGTCTCGACCTTCCTGGCAGGATTGCTCCTCCTGGTGATCATCCCATCAGCCATGGCAGGGCGCCGTATCACCGTCGGTCCCTGGCCGTTCCTGTTTACGACGGGGTTGTTGGGAGCCCTGTTTTTGGGAGTGGTCGAGCATCCGGTCGCGCGCATCGGCCTCCTCGCGCACGCGGGGCTGTTGCTGACGCTCACACGCACAACGAGGCTGGAGCTGCACACGAGGTGCGCCTGGGGCGTGGTCGCCGCAGGTCTGGGGGCGATGGCGACAGGCCTGCTGCCAAACACGCGGCCGGTCGCCCTGGGAGCCATTCACTTTCTTATCCTTGGCCCCGTGCTCGCGACACTCGCGCCGCTCTGGCTAAAGCGCCCGCCACCTTCCTGGATGTGGTGGATCGGACACCTGAGCTGGGGCTCCATGTCCGCCGCCTTGCTCGCGCAGGAGTTCGTGGCCAGCTCGTGGACATGGACCATCGCCGCCGCCGCTGGCTCCGCGACCGCCCTCTGGTGGCTCCTCGTGCTCGTCTATCAACAAAGCGCCCGAAGGTCGGCATGAGTGATGCGCTCATCGATGCTCGATCCCGACAGGTATCGAGCACCGGTCGCCAGGAAGCCCTCGATGGGATAAACAACGACGCGCTCGGTGATGGTGCATCGAGCATACATTTCATACCCTTGTCCTCGTGCGCGCAGGCGTCACACCTCCACGACACCTTCACGTGCACCTGAACTCTGACGAGCCGATAGCCGATCTATGCAACTGACTTATCATACGGACTTTTCGCTGCGCCTGCTGTTGTACCTCATGGCGCGCAGCGATGGAGAGGTCGTCAGCGTGGGCGCGATCGCGTCGGCCGAGCTCACCCGGCTCGGGTGGCTCGAGTCTATTCGCGGGAGGGGAGGGGGGCTCAAGCTCCTGGACGCTGCCAGAGGGCTGTCTGTGGGGGACGTCGTGCGAGCAACAGAGCACAATATGGCGCTCGTCGAGTGCATGGGGAGCGCGAACACATGCCCGATCACTCCCGTATGCAGGTTAAAGGGCGTCCTCGTCGAAGCGAGAGACGCCTTCCTCGAGGTCCTCGATTCATATCCTCTCGAGGACATGGTCCAGGACCAGGGAGAGCTGAGGCGCCTGCTCTCCATCCCGCCAGACGATGGCGACGATGGGCGCTGCACGTGAGAGAGGGTTGGATTGCGGAGCGCTGGCAGACAACCTATCCTGACACGAGCTGTTAACGTAGGACACGGAGGTCTTGCTTGAGTCACCTACCTGACACCATCTCTCTGGCGCGTGAAGGCCACGCCGCGTCTTACCGCCACGACGTGATCGAGGTGAGCGCCGAGGCGCTCGACCTGGAGAAGCTGCGCGAGCACACGCAGGCCGCCAGCGAGCACCTCGGCGGTGACGTCGAGATGTGGGCGCAAGCCTTCCTCGATCCGAACCAGATGGCGCTCGCGCTCTGGGGGCTCGCGCGTGACACACGCGCGCCCACGCACCTGAAGTGGATGGCAGACTTCATCCTCGATGGCGTCGAGCACTGGGAGGCTCCCGACGAACTCGCCGCTGTCGTGTCGACGCGCGTCAAGTTGCTGAAGCTGCTCGCGCACGAAACATACGAGGAAGAAGCCCTCACCGAGCATATCCTCGAACACCTCGACCTCTACTCGGGGTGGACGCGAGAGGTGAGGCTTGGCGCCTCCTACCAACTCGGAGAGGAGACCCCCTGGTACAAACCTGGCGCGCCGTTCAAGGAGACGCTCGACGCGCTCGAGCAAAGCAAGAAACCCTCCAGGCAAGGATTGGAAAAGATCGCGCGCGAGCGCTACCTCGAGCTCGCGCGGGTCCCTGTCACCAGACTCCTGCTCGAGCAGCGAAGCGACCTTAAAAAGCTCGGCGAGTTCGTGGCGCTCTATACGCGCGCCTCGGCGAGCGCTCGCGCGTTGACCGAGCGCGCCGATGCGTTCGAGCGCGCGCTGCTCGATGAAGCGAACGTGCTCCTCGATACGCAGGAGCCTGTGAGCTCGCAGCCAGAAGAGAGCATCCTGGCAGGTCCTCCCATCGATGACGGCACGCCGTTTTATCTTGGGCTGACAGAGCACCAGGACGCCTTCCCGACGAGCTTCTCGACGGTGCGGCTCGCGGCGCTCACGCGGGTGATTTTACGCAAGCTCGGCACGGATCACGAGGCGTGGTCTGTGGCCAACCCGCGCAAGGTTGTCACCGCCACCGATCTCCCGCGCCTCGACGACGCACAACGCATCCTCTACACGCGCATTGTCACGAGCTTTATGCGGCACGAGCTCTCGATGTGGGAGGGGTTTGGCCTGGGGGCGAGGGCCGTCGCGAAGCGCATCGAGCTGTTGACGACGCTCGCGCGCTCGGAGCGCACCGCGAGCGCGCGGCGAGATGAGGCGATGGCGCTTGTTGTAAAGCAGCTCGCGTTCTTTGGAGGATGGGATGAGGCGGTCGCGCGCGGAGAGCGCTATCAGCTCGGCGTCGAGTCCCCCTGGCACAAGGCTGGTGAGTTCGCGCGCGTCCAGCGGCTCCTCTCGCAGAACCTCGATGACCCGGAGCGGCTCGCAGAGCTTGGCTTCACGCGCATCCCGCGCCAACACTACCTCGACCGCGTCAGGTTGCCTGTGAGTCAGCTCCTGCTCGGCGCCGGCGAGCCACTGGCCGCCGTCGCCGCGCTCATTACGCTGTTCACCGCCTCGCGCAATGACCGCTCGGATATCCCGGCCGCGCAACGCGCCGTGCGCGATGACCTGTTCTTGCAGGCGACCAACGCGCTCAAGTACCAGTCCACGCCGATCCCGAGGAACTCGCTCTTTGGCCTGACCCGCGAGGCGGGCAACATGTCGACCTTCTTCAAGCAGTCGATGCGCGTGAGTCTCGATGATGACCCGAAGATGGGGAGGCTCGATGACCTCGAGGAGGCCGCGCTCGTGTTGCAGGAGCGCGTCGATGACAACGGCCAGTCGCTGATGTTTATCGACCGAAAGCTCATCGAGCGGCGCAAGGGCGCGCAGATGTTCGTGGAGGTCCCGCTCGAGGAGCGCTCCTCGAACGTCATCGACGCGCTCACGCGCGCCATCGAGCAGCTCCCCATCGAACCCGAGGCGCTCGAGCACATCCC